>VYZR01052946.1:5783-20263 GCA_013400675.1 Oxylabes madagascariensis | reverse complement strand
AAAATAAAAAAAGAGCCTCCTCCCAACAAATGAAGAGTTAGCAACTATTTTGATAATGATAATGCTTTTCTCTATCTAGTTCTGCCTACCTTTCAAGTCAGTTTGGAAGCAAAGAAACAGTAATACCAAAACAATAAATAAGTAATGAGAACTATTTTTTCCAATCCTTCCTTTTCTCTTTCACAACATTAATTCCAGTGACTCAGACATATTACAGTCCAATATATCCGTTGAGTCTGTTGCTTTTTCGAAAACTTAACTCTCTTTCTTGAAAAGTGTTGAAACAGTTGGTTTATACCTATTTTGTAAGATTTCTTAAACTCCATTCATCTTTCTGCTTATTAAACACGAGGGAAAAATTCCCAGCCACAGAGCCTTAAAGCTCCACCTTGTGGAAGATGCCTAGAATATTCCAGTAGGCTTCAGGGGGAAAAAGGATTTCCAACCAAGCTTAAAATTAATACGACGTGCTTGACATTGATATTTTTCATCAATCACATAGTAAGATAACCTCTTAAATGGATTCTGCACCAGCAGAAAAACAAGCAGTGGGAGACTACCAATAAAACGAAAATAATTGGCTGTAACTTGACTCCTGTGTCCAGTTCTGAGGACTTCACTGCAGGAAAGACACTGAGGTGCTGGGGCATGTCCAGAGAAGGCAACAGAGCTGGGGAAGGTTCTGAAGCACAAGTCTGATAAGGAGCAGTGCAGGGACCTGGGGTGGTTTAGCCTGCAGTAAAGGAGGCTCAGGGGTGACCTTATTGCTCTCTACAAGGACCTGAATTGTAGCAAGGTTGGTCTCTTTTCCCGGGAAACAAGTGATAGGACTAGTGAAAACAGCCTCAGGCTGTGCCAGGAGAGGTTCGGGTTGCACATCAGGAAGAAATTCTTCACTGAAAGGGTGGTTAAGCATTGGAATGGGTTGCCCAGGCAAGTGGTAGAAGTGGTGAAATCACTATCACCCTAGGGCTGTTCAAGAAATGACAGGACATAGCACTTAGTGCAGTGGTTTAGGTGTTGTGGTGGTGTTTGGTCTAAGGTTGGACTCAATGATCTTGGACTCTTTTCTAACCTGAATGATTCTGTGAAAAGCTGGTTTTGTTTTGTGGCAATGCAATAGTCATCCTGCACTGAACCAGCTGATGCACCAGCAACAGTCCAGAACACATCTTGCTGTCACCTCGTTTGCTGGTTCCTGTGCATTGGACTTAGTCTCTTTGCAAGTAGGAAAACAGGGAATCACAGATAGGTTCACCTGGACAAGGAGCTGACAACCAAAGAATACACCAACCCTGCCAGCAGGAATGGATAAGTGGCCAACAGAACTTACCTGGCAATACTGCATTGACTGTCATTTTACACAGGTGTTCCAAAAGCTATTCACAGTTCCCCTCCAGCCACCTATTACAAACTCACTGAGCTGAAAGCCTGTGCTGAGACCAGCTTGGCACATCCACATCCTGCTGCTTGCCATTGTGCAGCCCTGGGACAGTAAAGCACAGAGAGCCGGTACTGCCCTCTGCTGAAAGAGCCTGCACGGGAAAACTGTAGCAACTTTTAGCCGATTTTTCCTGCATCATATATGTACCTTGTTTTTCCTTCTTCCTGAAAGCCTTTACCAAACAGGGTTCTGTTTTATGGTGGGTTTTATCCTGCTGCTTCTTCCCCAGGAGGGCTACAAAGATGTCCGAGAGGTTTCTAAGTTTACATACTGTAATACCAGCGCACACGGGCTCCAGAAATCAGAGCTGCTGCACTAAAGCCCTGCAGACACAGCTCATGTTTTTAGCAATGTAAGCGCAAACAGATAAAAATATTAAAAAGAACAGAAAGTGAGGCATTTAAAAAGAGCTCCAGAAAAAATTAAATTTTTCCTTTGTCATCTGCAGTACACCAGTCATACAAGAGTGTCATGAGATGTTCTTTTGTGTAGTGAAGCCAAGATACTTAAAGAACATCTATCCACATCCATTTGATAGTTGGAATTCGTAAAATTACCATAATTAGTAGCTAATTACTAACACTAATCACATTACTTTCTCTGATACGAAGTTTGCAATGTTTCTATTTTTGATCAGTTGCTCTACTTTGAGATTTAGACATTCAGAACAATCTGAAAGTCTGAATACCTTAATGACTGAAATACTGTACCAAATCTGAAAGTGCAGTCAGTGCTTTTGGCAACAAAATAACAACATCCTGGCTGAGCTACACCTTTGCTTGGAACACTAAGGAGCACGAAGTTTGAACTGCTTGACGGCAGGGTCCCTGAACATACAGAGAAAATTTAAACGTGCCGCTCGAAACAGAGGGCAGCACATCCCTGAGGCTCAGCAGAGAGCACGGAGCTCCTCCCGGAGCTGCAGAGGGAGCCCGCTGCCCGCAGGTCTCCAGCGCCGGAAAGGCAGGGACCGTCCCGTCACTCATCGCAAGCACAGCCTGGGCTCGGTTTCATTTCTCAGCAAGGATCAGATCGGAAAAGAATAACGAGCGATTACTCAGCAGCCAAGGAGGAGAGGGTCTGACGTGTTGCTGCACGGTACCCTTTGAATCGGTGTGTTAAAAGAGGCGCTTGTTTTAAATTACACTCAATATTTTATTCTTCCTGTTCTCTAAGCCATACTAACTCCAGCAAAGAATGACCTTTCTCTTCACACAGGGCTTCTGTGGAGGACATCCTTGGTTGTTCAGTTAACATCCTGGTTGCCCCCTTTACTTAAAAAAACCACAACCCCTCAGCCTTTTATTGCAAGAAAAATGTTTGCAAGCCTCCATAAAGTCCTTATAATTTTCACTGTTGATGGCTATTATCAGAAAGAGCCCAGATACAGCATTAAGCATTAATAAACATTAAGTTTATTAACAGATTTTAAAACCAACAGAAGAGATTAAATATACCCCAGCACATAACCAGAAACAATGTACTTCACCTTTGAACAGTCATCTTTTGTATTAAACTATCAAGACTTTATTTAAAAAAGAAAAAAACCTCTCATTTACACAGTTTTTCTCCCAAAATGCAGAAGTGTATTTAAATTTTGTATAGTTTATGGAACAGGACCAAAATCACTTACAATAAAAACACTATGCATGGATGGGAGGCCAAAAGCCCACTTGTGTATTGGCAATGACAAAGACTTTTAAAAAATGACATTCCACAGCAAACGTACCAATAGTACTTGTCATCACTGGCATGTGAAAGCCTCTTGTTTAAATTTAGCTTTGATTATTACTCTTCATGAAACTAGAGCTAAAAATGTCTAAAAACGACACTCGATACATAGAAGTTTCAAAGCCGTTGTCCTCACTCTGAACTCCATATGAGCTTATCGAAAAGAAAACTCATGTTGAACTACCATTTTTTGACCCAATAATCTCCATTTGCCCCCCTAACTTGCTTTAGCTACACTTGTGTGCACATATTGGATGCAGTGGTTTGGATTAGTTTACTCTGAGCACTAATCACTGCATTCAAGAGGAGACAGACCCAGTTTAACTTACGTAACCTCATTACCAGATGACTGAAGGAACACAGTGAAACTGAGGAAAGAAGTGCCTTTTGTAAATCGGTCGCAGGTTTGGGTTTTTTGAAGAAAGATGATATATACACCTAAAAAAAGAGATGTAACCAAACTGTTCCTCTAACAACAGAAGCAGTAACACATCTAGCCTAGTCCAAGTCAGTCTTGTTGAGATAAAACTGTATCGTGTTTCTAGCAATTTCTTCCTTAGAAATCAAGAGCATTACAGCTAGATTATCTCTTGGAAAGCCCCAGGTGCTGCCACATGCTTTGTCACTACAGCACTCTCTATCTTCCTGCTTGGCAGCCTCACTGTGCATTATCACTCTCTTATTCAGCTGCCATACGCTCAGTTGTTTGGTGGGGAGTTACCGGGCCTGCTGAACCACTTAGTCTGCAAGCATACAAAGAGCGTCCATTGCATCAAAGGGCCAGGAGGAACTGACAATTTTTTTTTTTTTTCAATCCACAACTTCAATTAGATTTATCAGCCTACAGAATAAAAATTCATTAAATCCCAAAGATCCTTTCAATAAACCACAGGAGAGACCTGTCTGTCCACAGAAACACACCTTCTCCATCATTAATAATTAAAACCGCAGAACTTCATAAATGTAAGGCTGGACTCAGGCTGCCCAGCTATACTGAGAACTCCATGCAAAAGGTATAATTACAGGAAGAGTGTTCCAGACAGAGTGCGAGAACTGGGCAGAAAGCTCAGAACCATGAGAAATTCATGCCTGTTTCATCTTGCAATAATAAAATGAGACATGTTTATTCATCTCCACCTTTCACAGAAATTACAACCCACGGAGACTGAGGACACGGAACAAAATGCATCAATTTGCCATAATAATGCAGTCTGACAGCAATACACATACCGTGACCTTTAATCCATGCAGGCCTCTTCTGGCACATTTAAAAGGGAAGTTAGAAGCATGGACTGCAATGACAGGTTACATGAGCGTCATTGACAAGTCTTTCTATGTGTTGCATTATTTTCATGTATTTAATAACCAAAGACATAAAATAATTCCGTTACCGCTATCCTGACTGAGATTTCATGTGAAGGTATCCACAGCTCTCAACTACAACAAAGGAGGAAATTCCAGCAAAGGAAGTTATTAAGCAGTTAAAAAATACAAATTCTTATTTGTAGTACTGTGCCAAACTTGACCACTACAATTTAAAATAACCCCTCAGAGCAAACTTTCTAAATAAAAGGATCTGGACAAAACATTAATATCCTCGGAAACTAATATCCATGCAATACACAGAAATTATAATAAAAGTAATGGAAAGTATTTCTGAATTTATTGATATATGAATGTAGGGGAAGAAAACATTTTTCTCCTTAATTAGCATGCTCCCCCTGTCTGACCTTTGAGATCTTTTTTATGAAGCCTGAGAAGACCGACACATTCTGGAATGTTGTCCTTGCCCAATGCTAGAGGAGATTTATAACACAGGCAGTTGAACAGGCAAGCTAGTCCCGTGGTTTGTCCTTTCACATCTACATAGGTAAAATAACTGAAGGCAGCTGAAGAAGAACTAACAGCACACTCAGTTTCCTCTTAAAGAACAGGAAACCCACGTTTTGGTTCTCTGAGTGAAACTGTTCAGAAAGACGTCAACACACACAGAGAAAAAGGTAAACATATGTGGCCTGTAATGATATGAAAAACTTAATATTCAGCCTTTTTATGCACTTGGAAAATTCAGGTATTCTTCTGAATGTACATTTGTATTTATTTATTTCCTTCATTATCTACAGCATTGCACTTAGGGAAGCAGCTGGACTCTGGAAATTGAGCTTCTCTCTGCTGCTTTTCATCCTAATGTTACATAATGGACCAGCTTTTATAGTGTGACTGCCACCCTTGTCTTCAGTGTGTGCTTTACAGAGTTCTCTGTTTTTTCTACAGTAACTTACACCACAAGATCAGTATCTCATCATAAAATCTTTTGTGTCTAGCTAACTGGCAATGTCAGCATTATATCCTTAACAGAAATTACCTAATCCATCTTATTCTGCACTGAAAGTAGAGGACTCCTCAATTATCTTCAAATATGTGACTTTAAACATTCTGTAGTTATCAAAGACAAACACACACCCTTTTGGTTGCTGGGAAACAGGACTTTTCTAGTTTGCCTGGTTTAATACAGGATATACACACCTGCAGTACAGCACAATGACAGGAAAATCAAGTTGATTTTCCCAAAGTATTATTTTCTCTGATAAAAAATTCCCAGATGCAACAAGCTATTTTCGCCTATGGTTCCCTCCACCCCCCATGACTACAGTATATTTGATTCTTTAAGTTATTTAACTTGAGTGGTCATTATGACCACTATCAGCCACCAAGGTTGAGCTAATTAAATCTGGCATGTGTTACTCTTTCTGAAAAGCTTTCTCCCTGACCAGCACAGTAATACTTCTCATCCACAGACATGGAAAAAGCACCTTCCAAAACATGCCCTTTCCAAAGCACTTCTGCCATGTAAAGGGTACAAAACCATACCCCCACAAAGGCAGAAGAGAAATAGGCCTCACTTCTCCTTACACCTTAAATAAATGTCTCACATACTGGCCTCAAAATCACCCTTCAACCCTACAGTAAAGTTCATCAAAGTCCCAGACCTTAAGAAAAGAAACCATACAAGCAAACTTACAAGTTGAAAACGAAACTAACATTGTACATTGAATAAATAGAAAAAACACTCACTAAAGTCACAGTAAAGATATTACAAAACAAAATACTGAACAGATAAACATGATTAACATTTTAATAGTCATCACCAAAAAGTCAGTCTTGTTGAGGTAAAACTGTATCGTGTTTCTAGCAATTTCTTCCTTAGAAATCAAGAGCATTACAGCTAGATTATCTCTTGGAAAGCCCCAGGTGCTGCCACATGCTTTGTCACTACAGCACTCTCCATCTTCCACTCTCTATCTTCTACAAAAATACATTCAGTAACATTTCATCAATTTGCTTAATAAATCCATAGTGCAGGAGTCAAATCTAGAAATTAGGCAAAAGTAGTTTGGATGTTTCAGAAAGGAATTTAAGAAACTATCTTCCCTCCAGCACACCACATATATCCTGAGCTTTTTCCTAATAAAATTAACCTTTTTTTCCCATTTAGAATTTCTCCCTTTCTTGCTTAGAGACCTGTAAGAGGGATATCATAATATTAAAGGCCTGCCAGTACACTTTTCTTTCTCCCAGCTTACACAGACTATTTACATGCTAAGTAATTAGTTTACTTTAGAAATTTTTCCCAAAGGGGTTAATTGTATTTTAAGGACATACTCTAGCACCAACACATTTCGTGGGAAAGCAATTGACTTAAAGTAAAATACAGAGACAAATAGCATACTCAGTGATTACTACTGCTGTTCTAACTCCCAGGTTTATAAAATTTAACCACTCTGCATGTAGCACGAAACAGAGGTGTATTAGTTCACATCTCAGGAGACTTAGACCAGCCTAACTAACTTTTATCAGTTGTGCAACACAGCTGCAATTCAGACAACCCCTTCACACAGCCACAAAAACTAATGCAGGAAGTCCTCCACTTCCTCTCATTATCATTACACTTCCAGAATTATACTTGCAATAGAAGCAGCAGCATCCTTCTATGTATGAGCATGTATCTTCTCAATTTGTTTGAGGCTGCACAATGTTCCTTTGGAAATGTGTTATTTAGAGACCCAACGCACAACACCCTCCATCTTCTCTCTGTGTGCCTGGGACACACAATATTCACCTCCCAAGGTCGTTATGAGGAATACCATTTATAACTTGCTAAGCTTAAGAAGCTACACAGTTCTGCATAGCTGTCGGTTTAGGGCAGCCACTTAAACCCAGGGCAGCAGCGAGAGCAGTTTCCCCTTCATAAAGGTCTTGGTTCTCTCACAGAAATCTCACAGCCTAATGAGAAACACCTCGTACATCAGGTGGCATTCTAACTTGACAGCAGAAACATGGCTTTAAATTAAAAAACTGAAAGGCAATTCATCTATTGTTCAGGAAGAGATGAATGTGTATTTCAGATCCTTAATATTAGTGGTGGCCTTCCTCTTAAAGAAACTCCTTAGTTGGAAATCACTTCTTTAGACAATGGAATCTTGCAAATTATTTCCTTCTCAGGGACTGCAAAACTGTGAAGATGCAGTAGTCCATAGCAGAGGGAAATCACCCTTGAAAACGTTCAGTCATGAATAATACATTTAAAACATGTATTACCTAACAGGCAAATGCATTACAGATTTAAAAGACAATAAATGAAATTGGAAGGTTTTTTTAACGAAAATCAGGGCACTGTGTTTTCTGGTGATGACTAAACACAAGTGACAAACTAGTTTTAAATATGAGGTTTGCTGTTATTTTTCTTAGACAAGCATGTCCCAGACCACTGCAGAAAAATTATTAGTAAAAAATGTGTTCATAGTTATCATGTTACCACAGTAAAGCAACAATAAGAAACTCAAAGCCTGAGCAACAACATAGATGGAAATCTAAGCTGAAGCCACAGGACCCAGAGTGTCACATTTCCTTCCCTCTGACTCAGGCCTGGATATTCTAGGCAAAATAAACCCACTCAGGATGGTAAAGCATGCCTCTCTGACAAACCTGCTGCATCACTGTCTTTTTCAGAGGCTTCCTTGAAAATGCGGTAAGGAGGAGATCTATCTACCCTAAAAAGTAAAGTACTCAAAACACTGTTTAGAGCTCTCTGTTGTTAATGCTGCCAGAACTCATTCAACTTATTGTAATGCCAGATGTATCTTAAATTTCTGGTAGTGTTTCACAGATAACTTAGAAACAAAATACAACAGTAGCTCTATTACCAACTCTTGCATACTTTTTAAAATGTATAAACAAGCCAATTCGAATTGAAATCGTTGTTTCAAAATATCGTCCTCACTACCGCTATCACTTATTTCATGGGGTACCACAGTAGTTATTTCTTATTATCCAGTCAGTCATAATATAAGCATTTTTGAAAGTGTGGCTTACTAAAAATATGCCTTCTTTTTTTTCTTATTTCAGGGAAAATATTCCAGTTACAAAAAATAATTTTTCAGAAACCCACATAAAAACATCTGAATGGTACAGAAATTTCAAGCTTGTTTCTTCAAATGGTTTGCTGTTAATTTTTCCATTTAGCTGGAATCAAGAATGCTTGAATTCTTCACTACTATGCACAATACTCTTTCTACAGATTAGACTATTACACAAGCAAAAGTTTCTGTGTTAGACTGAAGAGTATGAAATATACAGAGTATCTATTTTTAAACATTTTCTATGTGATTTGCAAGAATTCTTTCTAGCCCCTGAAAACTAAAGTTGTTTTTCTGACTCCTGCTCTTTCTTCAGGCCTACGGCAGTACTGCTACAGCAGTAAATGTACATTATCAGCCATCCCCGAGGTACTGTGCTAGCAATCACTGCAGAACCTACACCCACAAAGTTTCTCCAAGATCAACAAGTGAGAGCAAAGCTCGTAGAGATAACTATATCCATTCTGACCAATGCAAAACAAACTGCAACCTATGTACCCCAGTCTCACAACAGGGAGAGAAGACACGCTGAAATTCAACCACGACCTGGAGTTACTGGTGGCAAGCTATTCCCTGTATTCAAGGTGTGCTGCATTTTCTGGTACCAGGGTCTGTATAGATAAAAAAAGTCATTTCAAGGAAAGAACTAAACAAAAAAAAGTTGATTTGTCCCTTAGCCTAATCTCAATATTTATCATATTTACCAATGCTTTAGTCCCATCAACAGCTGAACAAGATGCAGACTAAGTATCTCAAGGACATCACTATATGTGAGTCTTTAAGATATCAGCAGTTCTCAATAACTTGCCTGAAAGTTACCATTTTAGGAATGGGAAGTGAAAAGACAAAAGGGAGCTGGAGAGATGTGTCTGAAGTCACCTGGCATGCTAATGGCCGAATTCAAAATAAAAATCCAGCTCTGTTGGAGTCCTAAACAAGCTCTCTGTAGAGACATGGAGAAAATCTGAAATCCAGTTAGTCACATCAAGAGCAGCTCCACTTGTTAAGAAAATCATTTTATTCCATGTTCACCAACATTTCTTAGTAAATTCTCCTAGCAAATAGTTATAACAGTATGGACACAGCAAAATTCTCTCCTTTGCCCCCTCTTATAAGGAGACTTAATGGCGAGGAGCAAGTTTAGAGGTATTTTATCATCCTCACCAGAAATGGTTCTTCAAGGACTCAGAGAGGGTGGGGAGCTAGATAACTTCTCATATTCTTGTCTCTGTGATAGGCCTATAGCACATGTTCATCACGACCAAATGCAGACTTTGGAAAGCTTTGGTGGGGTAAGTGTACAGATGTTCCTCCAAGCAACTCGGGCAAGAAATAGACTGATTGATCATCAACAAGAAACTCTAAACTAAATAGAACCTAATATTCACTAGTTAACAGAACTCACAGCACCACCATTATAAACCCTGCTGATGGACACCAGCTAATGAAGAAACAGCAATTCTCAACACAATACATAGCGTACTTTTATGTTTCTCTCTTGAGCTTGACCAAGCAGTCCAAGGGATGCTGGGAACAGTGGAAAAAGCTACATGGCTTGTTAAAAGAGGAATTGTTGTCCTTTTTAACTGGCTAATGTAATCCTTTCCCTCCAATTTTAGTTAGCAGGAAGATGATATTTAAACAAGCGGCTCCAGGCAGTACATTTCTCTTAGAATTATCATCCAGCATTGATTTGGTTTTGGTAATTGCCTTTAGACATTATAGAACAACAGACATCATGAAACATACACTGATAAAAAAAGAAAGAGTTTTTCAGACAGCCAGGTACCCACTAATCTGGTACTGCAAGTAAATTGTCCTCTTGTTTGTATCTGAAAGCAATGTTAAGCTGAGGAAAAAACATTTCAGAGTAAATGAGAGGCCTAGCATAATCATAGTCAACATCAGCATGACACCTGCACCATTAAACCATGTTTATGGAGAAGTGAAGAAACTGTCCAACCATCTTATGAAGGTTTGTAAAACATTATCAGTAGGAATTTAAGAGCTGCAGGTTTGAATTATAAACATTGGAAAACCAATGCACCAAATCTTACAATGTGCTGTGATTTTGGAGCTTTTTCATTTCCAGTGTGAAAATAATGCAGAAGTAACTACCATACACTCACCTGCATAGAAAAATGCTCTGGTGCAACACAAAGTTTTTGAAGAAGTTCATGTTGTGAATCTGAAACTTGGCTCAAACTCTGGTAGGGCAACAAAATACACTCATCCAACAGCTGCTGGCTGTTTTCATCACAAGGAAATACCTCCAGTTTGCAGTTGTGTTCTTTCACAGCTGCACAATCCCCATGAATCCATACAGCAGGCCACAGCACAAACCTGCAAGGCCACAAATATTAGAGTTTCACCTCTCCCTGTGCACTCCTGCACCGGGAGCATGCAGATGGTAGGTGCCTGCACACTGGGTGCTTCCCTGCTTCACAAAGCTTTGGATGACTGTTGAGATAGCACCGGCCTTAAACACCCATTGGCCTCAAGTGAGACAATCTGGTTTGTGCTTTTGTTATTCTAATATATGGATTTGCATAGCATTCTTGAAATATTTTGCTGGAAATGGACTACTTGAACTTAGTTTTCTAAACAGCACTGTCCTCCCAGTCATTAAACACTTGGTGGAAATCATACTCCATCACTTGTGAGAAACAATTTCTTATCCACCATCAGGAAGCAGGTTGAATTAATAGCCTGCATTCCACGGTGTAAAGACTGCATTGTAGAATTAGGTGAAGTGGTTTTCCATGTTTTTCCTAAAATTATTTCATCCCACAAACATGAACTATTCCATCTCCAGATTCGAAAACAACATGTGACTCTAATCACAGATTTTCCCCACTAGAAAGCTACAAAGCATCATTATCACATCCTTCAATTAAGGACAGGGTGTTCTACTTCCCTAACAGTGTCAGATTTTGCCCGATAAATAACTACAAAGCATCATTACTGCATCCTTTAGTTAAGGTTACAAGGGTTTGCTTCCTTTATGGTGACTAACCAAACAGTACGTAAGCTACAGGAAAAAAAAAGCACCATTCCTTTCTCCTGCTACCTGCAGATTTGATTAATGGTAAGAAGCTGTTATTGTAATCAGTGCTGCAGACAGCAAACTGCAAGACAAGCTCAGATGAGTGCCTGGCCTTCCAAGAACCAGCACATTTCTTCTGCAGTCAGTCTTAAAACATAAAATACTCAGATCCTAGTTCAGAATTTGAGAGTGCAAATTTCTGCAAGAGTGCTACAAGGCTTATTCACTTTAATTTTATCAGGAGGCAATACTGACCACCACAACTGTGTGTGTGTGTGTATATTTATATATATATATATATATACACACCCACCCCACTCTGGAAGTACAACCAGCAGTCCCAAATGCTCCTGAGTAATAGCACTAGTATTTACAGCACTAGAAGCATTATGTCACCATCCTTGAAAGCAGAAAGCCAATATTTTGCTGAGAACCAGAAGATTCGACGACAGAAAAATTACTCTCTTCAGGTGATGCCTGTGCTCAGTTCAGATGGGATACTGAGCTTTTCTGAGTGGCAAGGTACCCAAAAAAGAAAAGATATTATCCTTAAGATGAAGATCCCACTAATGTTTGTCTGATGGAAGAATTCAAGTTCTCCTTAGCAAAACGCTTGTGTGATTTTTGGACGTACATAAAAACAGTTCTAATTGATGATGCACTGCTTTTTAAAGTTAGCTTCAGTTCCAATTAAATCACAAGTGGCATGGCTGAGAGCACAGTATTTTCTGCTCTGCTGGGGTGGCCGGGGTCCAGGCCATCTGCGTGGAATGCAAGGCAGGACATTCCACCCTTCCGCCAGCATGTCCAGCTGTGCCAGCCGCTCCTGCAACCCGCCAAGGGGACAGGGAGGGATCTTCTTTTGTTTTCCTTATTTGTTTATTTGCTTTACTCTGGCAGCAGGCAAAGGGCTCTTCTCTTGCCAAGTTCATTACTATTGTAAAATGTTCCCAATTACACTGAGTAAAGCACTACAGTGAGGAGGGGAAAAACAACTTTAAAGTTTACAATTAAACTATAGAACTTTTTAAGGCTTGATTTTAGGAAACAGGTGGGAGCTGGATTTAGCATCTCTCTCCCAAGTGCTCAAATCCAGGGACATCACTCACTCAAAATATTTCCTTTCAAATTTTTCAATGAAGTTTTTTGTTAAAGTAAAGAAGCATGCAAATTCTATCAGCTTCTTCTTAACAACTTCCAAAACTTCAAAGTTTTATGCTTAGATCTGGGACTACTCAGCCCTAGGTGATTTAATAACTACCATTTTCCAAAATTATGATCACTTTGTTATTATCAACATGTAAAGGTATGCCTGTATCTTTTTGGCCCCCATTAACTTTCTCCCTCATCCCACAAAGTTCTTGTACCCCACTCACTGGGTACAGACACAAATTGTTGGTGGAGCATCTCAAGAGTCTCCTGAAGATGACAGATTAATCAAGCAGCAATATTCCACTGGTGGTGTGTAACAGATTCAGGAAAATCACATCATCGTTTTTCTCAGTGGCACCACAGCCTAAATCAGTTTTTTTTCTATGACTCTACTCTGAGGGAGTGAAAAGTGCTACTTAAAAGCTTAAAAGACAAGATTACAACCCCCAGTTTTATCACTCTGAACATCAAGTTGACTGTCACAGCCAAACAGAATATATGCACAGAACAAGTTCTTTCTCATGTACAACTCACTTGTTTTGTGTCTACTCTGAAATTCAAACATTACATGTATGCCTTTGAAGAGATTTTATTTACTGACTTATCTCTTACGTCTAATTTTCAGTCCCAAAATTTATCTATCATTCTCCCACTTCTCAGATCAGGCAGTACTATATCAACCCGGTCTAAGCTGCAAAAGGCAGGAGACCTTCCTCTCCAAGAAAGAGGAATCCATTCCCGTGTAGTAACTAGTTCTCCAAGCACAGCAAGAGACAATACAGAACTACACTCTGACATGCAGGAGCAAGACTGTCCCTTCCAAGATAAAGATAATCAAACAAAATACAGCCCTTGTTTGAAAGGCATTATTCGCAAGTCCCTTCTGTGGAGTTGGAGAGCAAAGCATTTGCTTCATATATTAAAAGGCAGAAGACATGAGCATAGCAGTAACTATTATATACTACAAGAGTGCTGAACACCCCACAAAACCCCTCTGCTTCTCCAAAATACATTAGGTTCCAGCAGCCAAGAATTAAATCCAGAAGTCTTCCATTGTTCTTTCACTATGAAAAGAATTCACAGTTACACTTTAATACAAAAGGAAGCAGTAAGAACAGCAAATCCTTACTGACAATGCTTAATCGATACCTGCTTAGGAAAAAGGATGAGAGAAGCAGGAGAATAGGAATAGCATTAAAAGCAAACACACATCCACTACTTCCTGAAGTTAAACAAAAGGCACCAAAACTAACCAGGCTGCTGCAGGCTCTGTGCCCATCTCATACCTGCCATGCAGCTCCTGCCCACAAAACACACCAGACATCAGAATTTCAAAGATTGAATGTTACCCTTTCGTGAGATGTCCCCACATTTCTTAGCAGGAAAAGAACAAGAAAATGGACTGCTGTCTAAATCTGTTTACCTAAAATAAGCCATCCTTACTTCAGTACTCCCTCCTTACCCCGAGGGATTTAAGAAGCATGCACTGCCATGATCTGACAAGATCCAATAAACTGGACAGCCTCCCTCTCGCCTGCACAAGGACACAGCTGCTCTGATGCCTCATCTAGGCCTTGTGTGTCCAAATGTCGCCTGTACCAGCTCAGCCAGATCTTTATTTCAGTAGCAAGTGTTACACATTCCTCTAATCAAGGCTGCAGTTCGACCCACAGGCAGATCACCAAATCCC
>VYZR01052945.1:7926-28585 GCA_013400675.1 Oxylabes madagascariensis | reverse complement strand
CAATATACCTGTAGGTGTACCTGTAGGTCCTTAACAACTATTATGCATCAAGATCCCTGTTGGTGGTTTTTTTGTCTCTCACTTGTGTGTTAATTATTCAGCAGATCAAAATCAATCAGGCTCTTCTCTGGACTGTAAAAGTTGTCCAGCTGATCTTGTTCATTAACTGGAAGACTGCTGTCTTTGGCAATGACATAAATTAAGGTATTAAGCACTTTTGTCATAGACTGTTATGCAGTTGCATCACAATCCAGACTGTCTTAATTATTCTTTACCCCATGTTGCCTGAGGTGGTGACCTCCACAGCTAAACAAGGTCGTGCTTGGCTAGGATGAGAGCAGTCAAACAAATTCAGTGCTACAGGAAGTATTAGTGATTCAGTCGGTGAGGCAACACCCCTTAGTTAATATTTTCCCAGTGCCCCAGAGTGGTAAAAGATGCTGCAGCTTGTATGACAAGATGTAAAACCAAGATCCTTGGTTAAAGTTTCAGTGCAATTCCTGGTAAAAATGAACATGTTAATTCAGGATTCCTGCTCAAGTTCAAATTTTAACGGCTATGTCCTCTCCACANATTAATTTTAAACATTGGTGTGATAATAATCCTTTACTTAATAAGATATTCTGGTAACTAGTTTGGTGGACTTAGAAATTATGTATTTTTTTGCTTGTAGTTTATTTTTTCGAATTAATTCCTGAGAACTTGGTCTTTATACACTGCATGCCAATATAATTTGCCCTGTGTCCTGCAAATATAAAATTACTCTTATTTGAATGTGTTTATTCCATTGTTTGACCACTGGTCAGTGTGTGTTTATTGTCCAGTTGAGATATGTGTAGTTTACACATCCTTTCATCTTACGACATCAACTAGTGAGGTGGGTTGAGCAAGTCTCCTGGGGACTTTATTAAGGACTGTTACTTGACATGCTGTGCATTTACACATTATTCAAGAAAATTACACTTTCTGGAAGGAACTAAAGAACTTCTTCTTCTTCAGTTGATTCCATGTGTGACACTTCATAAAGACTGGTTAAATGTTTTTGTTATTTTAATCAAACTGGCCAATATCAAATGAATCACCTGTGTGGCGCTATTTTTTTTTCCCCTACTACTAAGCTTTCCTTCTAGGCAAGCTTTAATGCAAGGTGAACAGGACTTTTGCCACTGAGATCAAACTTTCTATCACTGTGGCTTAGGCTGACACTCAGTTCTATGGTGAGCGCACAAAAGGGCTTGAGGAAACCGGGAATTAGAAAATCTTACTGAAATTTTAGTACCTGCTTTGGAAGAAAATCTTACAGTGCGTCTTCAATGAGATTATTGCCCACCAGTCATCAGATGTCAGAACAGAATGCAGTTAGAAAGAAATTGTGGAGAGGAGAGGGAGCTGAACTTTTTTTGGAGGTGAACAGCAAGAAGCTGTTGGTGCTCACAAGTTAAAACAGGCAAAAATCTGATTCAGTGTTAAGTAGAAATGTCACATAATGAGGGGCGTCAAGGCAGTTGAAGAGGTTGTACAACCTCCATCCTTGAGCAATTTAGTCTAACTTAGTCATGCTTTGAGTGAGGGACTGGACCAGAAGATCACCAGAGGTCCCTTCCAACTGAAGTTATTTACTGCATAAATAACCTGCAGTGTCCAGGGCTCTTTGACCCTCCAGGCACCTTGCTGTCAGGGTATTCTGCACTGGACCATTTTATTGAAACAAGTCTTGAAGAATGTTTGGGCCCATCTTATTTTTTGGATAGCATAATGCTATCCAATGCTACTGACCCTTAATTGCAAAAATAAGTTGAAATCATATGCTTAGAGTTGTGAAATCCATTTGAAAACACAGTACTTAGGAAAAGTAAATATTTCTTTTTTCTTCCTGGTGTTACCACACATATATTTGAGAAGGTTGACTTCATCTAACAGAGAGGGCTTTTTTCCTCTTTATTTTTCCTTTTTAAATTCAGGTCTGAGCATTTTCCAAGATAAGTTGTGTACTGAGGGATGTTGGACATTGGAGAGAAGAGAAGCATGCTCGTTGCCCCAGTGAGGGCAGGAAAATGCACTTGGGATCAGTTCGGGTGGAGCACGAGGAGGCAGACTGGCAGAGAACAACCTCTGGCACTAATCCATCTTATGGGATGTGCACAAATTTGACTGACTGAAATCCTTTTCCCCTTCTACTTCCTACATGTACATAGGAGTGCACTCAGCTGACTAACTTTTGTCCAAAGAGGTGGCAATTACATAATGTAACCTCTCAGTATCATTTATGATGTTTGTTTGAATCACAGTGGTGCCATATTCAGACTCCTTTTTCCTTCTTGCACTGTTTCAGCTTACACACTGCTCGTTGGAACTCCTTTGGGCCATATTGTTACCTTTGTACGGTTTTTTAAGTCAACAAACGAGCAGAAGTAAAACCTGTGAGTGGCAGCTGAAGCCACTCTGGGTAATCTGCAGCATGACAAAAGCGGCTGTGGGCAATGCAATATGTTTTAACAGCAGCGTGTCATCTCGGTTTAGGAGTGTGTCTGCTGTACAGTGAGCCTCAGAAACTGATTCTAGGAAATGGTTATGTAAATGTGAAATAAGGAAACTATCAAATGAGGTAGGCTGGTTTGAGAGAGATACTGAGAAGTATGGTCTCATTTTCATAGATACTTTGGAGAAGTGCACATTGATCCTTGTGGCTCTAGTTGGCTAGCTCCTGGAGTCATGGACTAAATCTTAAATTATAGCCTATAGCTGGCTGTTTAAATTACTGCAACATGAAGAAATTGAGGCTATGGCTTCTGAGTTGTGCAGTGCTCAGTTGTTACTTTGTGTTATACTTTGGTTCCTCTAATGAGGTAAATGAAAGAAAATTAACTAGCAGATTGGTAACTTAAAGCTGCCATGATTTCAGGCCCGGACCTGCTATGAATGTCTATATGCATGCATTTTTTTCCTGTCTGTGTTGCTGTTTGTCATCATGAGATCAGTGATGAATCTGCCTTTTTGCCATAGGCCAAGGCATCTCCAGTTTTGTTTGAGAGAAGAAAAGATGCTTCTGTCAACTTTTGATACCTGCTTCCAAAATGGAAGGCGTCTCTTTATGCTTTACTTTCTCGTTGTTATCTTGGCCTCATGCCATATATACTAGAATACAGCCAGCCAGACATCATTTGCTTGTGTTGGTCACTGATATTTCCCAGTCCTACTATCACTAGAAGGAAAAATACCTTTTTTCTTTTCTTCCTTTTTTTTCTCCTCACTTTCTTTTGTCTCTGAGTTTTGTGTTGCAAGTGGTTGAAGGGAGCCTAAGACTTTGCAGGTGCAGAAATATTTAGAGATTGAGCAGATGGATTGAACTGTGCTTATGTCTTGCTCTGTTCTAGATGTGTTTCCTCATGGTACTGTAAATGTATTAGTTGTTCTTTCTAAGAATACCAGGGAACAAATTGTATGTATTTTCTCATTCTGAGAAGACAAACCTTTCTTTTTAAATATGAGTCTGAGGCATACAGTCTCCCCCAGAAAAACATTACAAGACTGCTTAGCTGTGATTTGAAGTTTAAATAAATTAATGAGTCCTCCCAGCCAATCTCTAATTGCTTTCCGAGCTACCTTTGTGCATTGCATTTGGCATTTGAAAGGGTCAGTGAACTGCAAACTCGGGCAGCTGTCTGATTTACATGTGTTTTCTGAAAGATTGGTCACAAAGTTGTCTCATTTCTATGCTGGAAGTTGTGCTGATTTTCATATAAATATATCAGTACATTTTATTAGCCTTATTCTTTCAAAATCAAGTGATTTGCCTGCAACAGAGATCTCATTGCTGAGTCAATTAGGAATTTAGAAAGAGCTCTTTCTTTTTTTCTGTGGAACCTTGTTCCACATTTCTTAAACTACTTGTGGTGTTCACACATGAACCAATATCTAGGCATTTTTCTACAAAAGCTGGTTAAATGAATGGTATTGTGCAAAAACCATCATGGTGACGTTATCTTTAAAAACTTTCCCTAGCAATTAGCAACTTCTGTTAGTTGCTGAGGAGCCAGAGTAGGTCCCACGTACTGGTTAACCACAGTTGCCAAAAGCCAGTTTTTGAAGAAAGTGGGTTCACTTGCTAGTTGACAAAGTTTTTTTTTTTTAAAAAAGGCTGCTAAAATATGTTGTAGCCATGCCTATTCCTTTGAGCTTCTCTGGAGTGTTAAGTAAGGCCCCTTGCACCATCTTGTTCAAATTTGTCATGGTGACAAGCAGGGAGCCCACTTAGGGACTGCTCTGTGGAAAGTGTTGCTTACACTATAGCCCTGTGTTTTAGTCAGGTATGGGCATTTATGTGAATTTCTTCAGTGCTTTGGAAGCAATTTACCTTAAACTCCTTGCTGATGATTACAGGTGCCTGGTGAAGTTTGGATTTTGAATATAATTATTGGTTATTTTGCGTTGTTGCAATATTGATACAGCTTTTTTTCATTGGAAGATGTTTAATAAAAGATTGAGGAGACACAGGGGAGACTTGTGACTTCAGATCCTTTGAAACAAATGTACCCAATTCCTTCTGACAACATCCTCCAGTTGGTTCTGAAATAATTCTGGTTTTCATTTTTAAATTCTTTTGTTTGTTTCTCGGCACACTATGTAAGACTCCATTATTTTTATTATTATTAGAGGGCCCCTCAGAGGGCAGGGATAGCAGCCTGGCACCTGGCCAGACGGGGAAGCCAGTGACCCTGGAGAGCTGGGGACAGCCAGTCAGCTCTCTAGACTGGTTGGCTGGCTTGGCGAGCCGGCCTGTCCTCTTTCAAAAGTTTTGATTGAATTAGCACATTCCTGTGGAGTATTTTGGGTTTCATCAAGTCAGCACTTTCTGTTGGAATGGTGTTCTACTGGAAACTTTCTAAGCCGATCTCCTCAAAGCCGCTTGCTCAGGGGTGGTTCTGCTTTGACATCAGCGCTGCTCTCACTCAGAGTGCTCTGCATTTAATTCACATGTGGCAGTGGGTCTGACTGTTGGCCAACATACTTACTCAGGTTCATTTTAAGGGGAAAAGTTTTCACTAGTGTAATTCAGAGAGGAAGAGTGTTGAGACATCCAGTGCATGAACTGCTGAAGGATTTTTCCTTACTTAAAGTAAGGACTTTGTAATTTTTCTGTTTAAATTACACTAAGTGAATTTTTTAGACCAGGAGATCAGACATCACAGCAGGGATTACAGATATGATTTTATATTATCAGTTTATCCAGTTTCTTTGAAATGGAGAATACTATGTGGAAAACTGTTACAGACAGAGTATTAAAAATTAAGGTATGTGTACCAGAAGGAAAAACAAGAGTGGAACTCAATGTGCTCTTCCTGTCTGGCCATGTACTTTGTTTTCTGGGATGTTTGGTCCATCACCAGGCACAAATAGTGGAATGTTCCCATGCTCGCTAACCAAATTCACAGAATCACAGGATATTCTGAGTTGGAAGGGACACACAAGGATCACTGGGTCCAACTCCTAAGTGCATGAACCACACGGGCATTGAGCCCACAACCTCGGTGTTACTAGCACCGTGCTCTGATCACCTGAGCCCATCTCCAGCTGACTTGGGCCACAACAGTGCAATTGATTCAGATGAGCAACGACGCAAAGCAGGGGTTTGTCATGATTTAAACACACGGATTTTTGTTCTAAATCGGTTTGAGGTGTTGCGTCAAGTTTTTTCTTGTGAGGAAAGCATTTCTTGCTGGGAGTGCCATCTGCTGAGGCCGGCAGGTGAGCAAGTGTCAAAATTTTGAGCTGGAATCTGTGTAAACAAACTCCTTCTAGAGGAGTTTTCAGCATTGAAATGATGGCCATAACTTTCATTTTGATCAAGAGCAGAGATTTAAATACTGGCATGAGTCACCTAAAGGACTAAATAAAAATATTTTGGAAACATTTTTTGTGAATGGGGCTGACCTAATTTATAATAACACAAGTTATAACGTTTGTTGATTGCTGCCCTTTTCAGAGTCTTTGGGGCAAGATACTTATGCCAGAACTTGCTGAGTTCATATTGCTCAGTAGAAGGAAAGAAAAACAGTGCACCTTAACCTAATACTTGAAGCACCAAAATGCATGATTCTGGTAATCCTGCTCACTGCAGTGACTTGACTTACTTGGTCACTTCTGTGCACCAAGGGAGAGTATTTTGTTCAGCAGGGCTGATGCTCTCAATTATTTTGACTGATGTATTCAAAACTGCAGGAATGAAAAGAATTATTAACTTCAAGTTAATTTCTCTGCCAGGGTTCCTGAGATCATACCCTGAAAGACCTTGCAAAAGGGCATCTTGCCAGTCTGCCTGGAAAAGCTTAAGCCTTCCTCCTTGTCCTCATCCTTTAATAGGACTAGACTTTTAGCAGAGCAGTACAAAATAATGCTAAGGCAGATCAGTTATTTCATTCCACTTTATCCAAGGTGTAAAATGGTCCATAAAATTTGTTGATACCATCATTTTAAAAGCTTAACAAGATTCTTGGCTAAAAGTTTCTAGCTTCTTAGTTTGCCCTAGGTGGTTCTCTGCTCTGTCCTCAGGGATGCTGGGGAGGCAGAAGAGCATACTTTAAAAGGTAGTTTAACAGAACATGTAAAAAGACACTTATCCCCTGCTTGCAGTTAAAATAGTGGTATTTACTCTTTCTTTTAATCTTGTGTAGTCATGAACATCCTCCAGAGTATGTAGGAGGTTCATTCAGTTTCCCTAGTGCTTTAAAATGGTTTACTTTAGTAGTTCTTGAAAATATAAAGAATTGTTGAACTTTGAGATTTTGTTTAATGTGGTGACAGTAGAATGTTATTATAGTTAATAAAATTTTCATCTCAGACATTTGCACAGATATTCTTCTGTGAATTAATATAATATTGGCTCAGACTTTTCATAACTTGTCTTGCAAATCATCGTTAAATTTGAGATGGGAATTGTCATTTTAAGAAGAGAAATTCTGTTTGAAGTAATGTTTGATTAAAATATATTGACCGGTTAGTACTTTCCCCCTTTAAGAATTGTCGATTACGTTTGAACAAGAGCAAACTTTTACTGATGTTCACCAGTCTAGGCCAAAGATAGCTACTTGTCCAAACCAGTAATTTGGTAACCTTAATTTCTTCCTCCCTTTGTTCAGTAAAGCTGTATTTCCTTCCCGCCATCCCAAATCTCTCCTTCAGCAGTTTTTGGTACCTCACAGAAGAGCTCACTGCGAAAGCAGCCTGTTACATTTCAAGTTTGTTGGGAAGGGAGGTTGTTCATGTTGAAGAGTAATGCTGATAATGTCACTAAATAAAACCACACTCCAGTTGAACTTGTGCAACCTGTGGCTGCCTCCTAAAGGGAGGTGGTAGGACCTGCTTCAGTGACCCCATTCCAGCCTCAGTCACTGGATGAACTGGGTCAGGCTCTTACAGTGTGGAGTTGCAGCACTTTTAGAAGCTGCAGTCTCTTATCTTTCCTCCACACCCACAAACTGTCAACCCTTTGCTGTGGAGCCAGAAGAGTAAGCTGTGTGTTTGTAGTGGTGTGGCTGTGAAGAACGCTCATCAATTGGGAACACAGTGTAACTGACAGGGAAGTACTTTGAATGTCTGGAGCAGCAATTCCCAGAACTGCAGTCCGCCCCATTTATCTCTGCAAGATATACTCATGGAGATGTAGTGGTGGTGGTTGAAGTATCAATATTGCTTCTTATTTTACTTTTCATGCAAGAGAAAGGTGGGATATAGATTTGTAAATAAACTATGACAGCTCACTTTCATGGTTCAGGTTGGAAACTCTCAGTAGATGATGCTGGATTTTCTTTCTACTGTAATGAAGTAAAGTTGACATGCTTGGATCCTGCTGAGAAGGACACACTGCAGAGATCACACCTATTAATATCTTAAACTTTTCTCTGATTTGTTGTGCATGTGACTTACTTTTTTAACAAACCTTTGGGGAGAAGTATTTCCTGCCTACTTTACCCTCAGCCAGGCCTAAATCTGCTAGACTGAGCTTCCTGTGACAAAGCCATGGCAAAATAGCTTCAATGCCGCCTCATACTTAATTCAGTTCTTGAAAGCAGGACAGCATTTTTTTTTCTTCGTACACTGGAATCGCCTTTATTTAAATGCATACCTGTGCCATGGGAATATTTTATATGCAGCGCGCTGATAAATACAGTAAAGCTTTTGCCTGCTATAGAACAAGCCCGAAAGAAATAGAAAGAATGGGATCATTCATGCGCTGAATAGCTCGAGTTATTTCTTTTGCTTGTATGCTACTCCTTAACCTCAGATACCACTGTTGTCTTGCTGTCGCACTGACAGTGCTGCTGAAGTCAAATGACAACTCCTTTCCTAGAAAATGACAGATACACCTGTGAACCAGTGCCGCAAGGAGCATCTGCAGGTGACAGGAGCAGAGATGCAGCTGGGGCGAGGAGGGGAGCCGAGAGCTGCGCTGTGTGTCTGCCTCTCTTACATAATGGCAGCGCAGTGCTGCCTGCAGCAGAGGGCCTGGGGACAGCTCTGTCCGCTCGCCGTGCTCTGACTCCGCATCATGTGATGCGGGCAGACAGGAGCTACCTTCCATGCCTTGCACTTAATCAGTCTTCAGCTCGGAGAGGTCATTCAGAGGATGTCATAAATCCCGGCTGCAACTGCTGCAGTCTTGTGACTGCTGGGAACTTAGCTCCAGGGGAAATAATGCTCCTAGTTTTGCTAGGTTTGTATGGTAATTCTGCAGTCTTTAAAGCCGATACCTCTAAAACCTGAAGATTTTACTCATTTGCTAGCAGCAGTATGCTCTTTTATTTTTTTTTTTTTTTTTTTTTCTTAGTTGCCCTGTGGAGACAAAATCTTGAAAATACTCCTTTTCTAATCATAGAAAATGGATTTCATTTGCTGGATTTTGAAATAAAACTACTTGAAATCATTAGGTTTTAAAAAATAAATGCCAGAATACATCTCACTGAGATTGAGTGATCTGTGTAGGAATTTCATAGTATTTCCTTCCCTAAATTTCCCACTGTTTTGCAGGAACTAATACAGATTATTTGTAGATCAGGACTTTCTCCTTTTTTTTTTTTCCCCCCCTAAAGAAGTGTAAAAGAATAGGAGGCACTCCTTCTGGTTCAGAAACCACCCCAAGGGCAGATCAATTTGAAAGTACTGCCTGAAATATCATTTGTAATTTATTTTTTTTCTTCAGATAAAAATCTTGCTTTAAAACCTGCTACCCTTTGATTACTTAAATAGTCCTGTGCTTCTGAGCTGCAGACTCAGCCCTTCAATGTACAAAAGAAGTCAATCCAGCTTTTGTAGGGGATTTCAGTGATAAAAGAAGCCAAACTCTTCAGAAACAAGCTGGGTGAGAACTCTGCTAGTGTGATAGAGTACTCCCACTTCTAAACTGGGGATTATTATCACTGTTTACACAGGGGAAAAGATTACCAGTTTCTAGTATTTTAAACAAAATCAGTGATTCTAGAACAGGATGTAAAACACCTACTGACATAGGTACAAAATACTAGACTTGCCTATTCTATCCTCTCTGGGGAAACCTCCTTGCTCTCCAAAGTTTACTTAACTTTGTCTTATGTGGCTACAGATTTGCTCAGCTTCAGAAATAACCCCAAGTTCTAACACACAGCTGAAACACGAGAAACTTCACTGGTGTTTAGTGCTGAATTATATTAACACTCATGAAACCTTGTGAAAATTTCTTCATAAAAACCTCAACTTCCATTTTAACCCTGCACTAACAGCTATCTGTAATTTGAAGCCATATCAGATTTTCATCATTATGACCATGTTCCTCATGCCCTTCTTCGTTGTGTGAAGTTTCATTAGGTACTATTCATGCGTAATGTTAGATATTTGATAGCCCCTGCATTACTAAGCAAGAATGTAGTATTCACTGTTATTTTTTAGCCCATAAATAATGTTTATTTTTTTGGAACGAAGAGGTGAAGGAAGGAATAGTTTGGTTAACACTTAACTTTTTTCTTCTCCCAGTTCCAAGGAAGTCTGTTTTAATCTATGGCTTTATTAGATGAAATGATGTCATAATAGTGTTCAATAGTTTTGGTAGCCTCTAAATTGAAAAAAATGAGGAGAAAAATAAATCTTTAATATGACTGTAAGAAATATACTGCCAGATTATGAGCGTGTAAGTTGGAATACTGGAGAAGTCTCTCTGGGGACTTTTGGTTTTTTAAGCATAGCCTCCATGTTAATCTTTTTGTGTTATTGTTCGTGAATGATCATGATGGCTGAGTACTGTTGGAATTGTGTTTGTTTTTTATTTCACTTAGTTGCTTTAAAATTTAAAGGAAGGTTTGTTGATAGTTTCATTTTTTTGTTTGGGTTTTTTTCATCCTCTTGCAATTCAATACCTATGTACTTAGTATCTCACTGGGATAGTAATAACCTGTAGGTACCTGTTAGCACCAGAAATGCTGTATCTCTCTGCTTGCTGCAATAAATCATAATACTGGATAATGGGTTAGTGCAGAATAGAAAAACTGAGATAACTTTGAAAACTCTGACTCAATATCTGATGTTATCAGAACCTTTTGCATTCAGACATGTTTTGCATTCCATCTATATCACAAGGATAATTGCCTTTAAAATAGGAATAGCTTGTAAAAAGCACTCTGTCTGCTACAAACAGAGAAGACAGGCAAGTAAAAATTATGCAGTGATTTATATCCTTGTCCCGTGGATGCACATTAACGCCAGACATTGTGTTAATCTGGAGAAGGCTGATCTGGAGCCTGATGGGAAAAGTACCTTCTAGGCCTAGCACCTGGCACTGGGGTTAATGAGCCAGACTTTATGCACGCTGAGTTTTGGCACCAATGTTTTCATTGTGCGTTGCTTAGTAATGCATCCTATCTTCCCTAAGAATAGTGTCTTAGTCACACACACCTGCTTTTTCTCCCCCCCTCCTGTTTTACCTTAGGCTCATAGTTTCATCTTTCATGCCATCTCCCTGTGCACACATTTTGCATCAGATCAAACCAAACTCCTGTGCCTGCAATGAGTCAGTTACTTGGCCAATGTTAAAAGACTGGAAAAAAGACTTGGCAAAGCTCACTGTGCTCAGGGCACCTGTAGGAAGCCTGGAATAGGAACCTGAAAAAGGACAAAGTGAACAAAACATGGAATCAAATCCTTCATCCAACTTCAAAACAAGTCACCATTAAAGTAACCCTTATTGCCCAGACTAACAGAATAGATAACTTCATCTGAGCTGCTTTTCTTCATTCCCTCTCTCTGCCTCTGTTGTTCAGGGACACTGACTGCCCTATCCATTCCTTCTGTGAAGTTTTCTAAGGTGCTTCTTTTGTCTGCCTTCTGTCAGGTGAGAGTTCTCACACATTTCATTAGGCCAGCACGTCTCCATCACACTTCTAGTTCTCTGCAGACCATGAAGAATGAAACGTCTTATTTGAAAATCTTTGCAAAGCAATTTCTCTGGCTTCCAGCTGTAGTTTCAGTGATGGTGAACAGCTGAAGACTTGCCTGAAACTGTTCTCTGCAGCCTTTTGTGTTGGGGATAAAATAAATTTAGTCACTTTAAAATGCTGACAAAGCAAAAGGGATTTCCTAAACTCAGTGGGGATCTTTTTGAACAGCCACATCAACGTCCTGCATTTGTGAAATCTTATCCAACTTAGATCTTTCCTTCAGCGTGATCAGACAGTCATTTTCTGTTTCCTCTGCCACATCCATGCTCTGCCTTACCTGCCAAGTTTTTAAGAACACTGTTGGTGATAGCATCCAGTCTTGATTTGGAAAAGTTGCTCATTTTAACAGACGTACAGCATCTGACCGAAGTCTTCTTCTGACTGTCAAGTTATGGAAGAGACCTGTCTCTGCACTGTATTTGGAAGGAATTCTTCAGCCTTCTCCTGACCAGAGTGGTAGCTTTTCATCATGAAATCATTAACTCAGATAGCCAAGTGATTTACTACCAGAAGAAGCATTTATAGATAAATATTCTTGGGGTTATATGCCTGGCTGGTTGTGGTGGGGTTGGGGTTTTTTTGCTGTTTTGGTTAGTTGGTCGAGTGGTTGTTAAAAAACAACCCAGTGGTGGGTTTGGGTTTGTTTGTTTGGGTTTGGGTTTTGTGTTTTTTTTACCTTTGGTAAAGAAGTTACCTGCTATGCAAGACAAGCTGGAATTCAGGCCTCTCATTTTTCTTGAGTGTACCCTGCTTGGTAACTCTGCCCGTTGCTTAAGCGGAAACTGTATGGCTCACCTGCCTTTGAACAGGGCTTCTGGATTGCAAGTTTTCAATAGACAGACATAAGTTGATTTTTCAGCTATCATAGCAGTTTCTTAGTACTGATAAGGATTGGTGGGTACACATAAGCAGCACTTAAATATTTTGCTTTGTTTTACTTCTGAGCTAACAAAAATGATAAAATATATGCGTGTATGGATCCCACACTTCTGTTCTTTCTTGGCTGCTTCTGTAAGGTTCCTTCATCCCAGCTCTATCTCCAGCTCCCTGTAAGAAACGATCCTCTCTAAATGCAGCAGACTCTGTCAGCAATGCATTCTGGTTGCCTCTGGCTATTTAATCAACCACTCCTCCTTTTGTAGCATGCTTGTGGTGTGAGATCCTTTCTGATGGTAAACTCAGCCTTGAGAAGTGTAAATCATTTTTCCCTCATGGGGCCAAGGAGGATTTATTCCCCAAGTGATCCTTTCTTTATGGTGTTTCCTAAGGTATCTTGTTTTGCTGCTGTTTTGTTTTTTGTGGGTTTGCCCCTTTACATGCTGCTTTTAACTCCTGACACTCAAGATTACCACGAGATAACCTGAGAGGTCATGTATTACTGAGGAAAAATGAAGAAAACAGCCTGAAGGCAGCTTCCTTATTCCATGTGCTGCAATGAGCAGCTTTGTTTCAGGAAGCATGGGCTAGGGTACACCATTCATAGTGGGATTTCACATGGGGCACAAGTTTGCTATGGCTGCATTCAAGATTTTTCACCCAGTCACCTCCTGAGAAGACAATATTTAGAAGTATTGTCTCCCAGAAGCAATGTTTCTGACAGGAGCTGGGTAAGCCTTGGGACAAAATACAACATGCCAAGGAAGACTCTTCAAGAACAAAGTACCCCTTGGGTCATTCAAAAAACAAATATATGTCAGTTCACTTGAAGTGGGGACTCAGTACAAGATGGGTAAGGCTGGCAAAAAGTCTTTTTACATCATGTTCTGAAGGACAAGACTGTTTATTTGTGGTTCATTTATGAACAGGTGCAGCTCTTTGGCCCATACCTAGACTAAAATTTGACAATTTAAAGGCGTGGTACTTACAAATGTGATCAGTGGAACTTGTCTTCAGAAGTCAGTGCAACAGGAGAAAGTTATTTAGCTATCTTGAGATTATTTAATGTCCAAAGGCATCTTAAACTGCAAGCAGACTGATTAAACAGATGTTGGAAGGACTTAAGCAGAAGTTTTAGAGTCAGTCAGATAATTGTATTGAAAGCAAATCTTGAATTACTGTGGAAAGGCATAGTCACTGGCAATAAATCTCAAGTTGGGAGGACAAGGCATTTCATAGCCAGTTGGGCTAATAGAATTTATCTAGTATGAATACCTATTTCACCCCAACACTTTCTGCCAGAAGTGTAAATATGGACTGAGAAAGCTGGTACACTGATAACAATAGCACAGGAATGGCTGTGGATGTTGATGCTTGGAAGTGAGCTTTATTTCTCTGACTACTTGGCCTTTTTTGCAAAGCCTAGCTTTTCACTGGAAGCCCTGAGGTGCAAACTTGACTTTGTCTTTGAGCAAGATATCTTAATTGGACATTGTATCAAACCTGTGTTATTTATACTTGGGATTTGATTTTTTTTCAGAACCATAACTTGTATTGGCACCCTGTTCCTCCAGCTAGGTTTCCTTTGCGGTCGCTGAAGCCAAATCTCTCTACAAAAGGACTCTGTTTTCCTCAGTGTGCAAATGCTTCTGCCTTCTATATTAATTAGCTACCTGGATATAATTCTATTTATGTAAACTACGACTACACAACACAGCCTTTTTTTACTCCTGCTCCCTAAAATGTATTTCTATCGCTACTATTTCAGTTTTTATCTTTATCTAACCAGAAGTATTTTTTCTCTACCATAGACCTGATTGTTATCTCTCTGAACAGGAAGCATCTAGCTATTTCTCAGAATTTACTAAGCACAGAATGTCCCACAAAAATTTAAATCCAGTTTTTCAAATGTGGGTTAGCTAAGAAACAATGCAACTTCTGCAGCCATCTCCTTCCATCTCAGCCTCACGTTACTACACAAGAATTGCCACTTAGGCCTAATTCTGCAAATATTTTTCTTGTGTGACTTTCCCTTTGTTTTGTGTTCTCCCTCCCCTTTACTTTTGTGTTTGGAGAGGGCACCAAAGACTGTAGACAATGTGTGTGCAGGAAGTCTTTCATGATGGATATCTGGTTGTAGCTAGCTGTCTCAGTCCTGGACCAACACTGAGAACCGTGAGAGGGATGGGGAAGACAAGGATAATGCTTGGGCTTAGAGTAGGAAATTGTAATGGGCTGCCAGGTTGCAAGGGGTGAAAAGTGAGATGCCAAACAACATCACCACACCCCCAACCCAGCAATTCATCAAGCACTTGGTCAGTATTTGATGAAGTGTGACATTTGTTGTAGCTTGTTAGCTTGCTTTGGAGAGGTTTGGTTTTTGTTTATTGTGGCTGGGAAGGTATTTGTGGATTGCTTAAGTTCTAGATATTACCACATGGGTCGTACAGTGGTGTTTGGGGTTATTGTATGCACAAAAAGCTACCGCCTGTGCTTGTTTGATTAGCACAAAGATACTGGGTTTTTTCCAGCAGCATACAAGGGAATTTGGATTTAAGTTATTCAGGGGAGCTGAGTACTGAATTCCCACCTGCGCAACTTTGTGGTGTTGTGAATCCTGAAAACTGCTTAGCTGTGGTACAAGTTAAAACATTGGATGTTAAATATCTTCCCTTTTACCTCTGATCCAGAGGAGGTGGCTTATATTAGAGCAAAAAGAAATGTTTCTAGTTAGGAACTCACTGCTTCTTCAGAAGGTGTGTTCCCTGCTGAGGGTAGTGAAGTTCCACTTCTGGCTGTGAAGGCGCAGTCTTCATGGGTGAACTAAGCTAATGGCTTCAGCTCTGCCTTGCTCAGTCTGCTGACTGACCCTGTAGCTGTGAAAGCTGAGTGGCAAAATAAGCATCTCCAGTGACAACTCACTGATGTTCCTCTTTCTGTTGGGAGCTCTGAGCACTTAAGAATCATCTCTCCTTCAGAGTGTCGTTCTGCCTCAACTTTTGAGCAGCAGTGCATGGCTGACCTGGTCATCCAAGAATAATCCCTAGAGAATCAAGAGTATTCCTCTTGTGGCAGCCAGAATACTGAAAACCAAATGAATGCCAAAGAAACTGCTGGCTCCCCTAGTGCTTAGGATGGACTGGGAAAGACAGGTTTTGCTTGCAGGCAATACCAGTTTGCAAAGACAATCACTGAGCTACATGAGAGAATCTCATCCTGTGCATAATGGTTTTCCTTCCACCCCGGTGTCTACTTCTCCCAAGGACATTAACCATATATAAGAAGGCTGACCATATTATTTGTATCAGATAGTTAAAAATATTTCTTCCTCCTTTCTCCAGTGCCTGCTTTGCAACAGAAAATTAAATGAGATGATAGAGCGCAGGAGGAGTGGTAGAAAATACAGTTCTAGAGAGAACACGTTTTAGGGAAAGTGAGTGTGAAGAGGAGGAAGGCATAGTAAGAAACAGCCAGAAAGAAATGGAGAGGGAGAAAAACAGATGTGACAGAAGTCATAAAGATTTAGTGAATCAAGTCAGTAACATTTAATAAGCGTGTAATCATATGCACACATGCTTCCTGACTGCTGAATAGTAAGGTACCTGTGGAAACATGTAGGTCCTCCTTGACACCTTGTGATATCAGCAAAGGCGATAGCAGTAAAAATGTAGAACAAATTCTGCAGTATGGATGAATTCATGCTCTCCATGTGAACAAATATATTGGTTTCTAGATGTCTAGAGCTCTACATACTCCATTTAAAAACAAGCAGAGATAGTCTCTGGTACTTTACTAAGACAGTTTTTAGTCATCAGCTTTAAAATTGAATGAATGTGTAACAGATACATGGTAATACGTACTATTTAATAAAGTTTCATCAATTTTTTTTAATGGCTGTTGTTTTATCAATTTTGACGCCAATACTGTTCAAAAGGTATGTTTCAATTAAGTTTCAGTTGTGTTCCCTAAAGGGTTGACTTTTGTGGTGTCCTTCACTAGTAAGCTAGTTGTGATGGCAGCTTCCATGGACATTTAAGGTTTTAAATTTTAGAAAAAATGTAGACATTTTGACAAGTTGTCATACTGAGTTGGGTCAAGGTGTTTCTAACCTGGTGTTCTGTTTCCAGTGAATGCCCAGAAAGAAGTAAAATACTGCTGCTATAAAGTGATAGCTCCAAAAATATATTGACATTTCCATGATCTGTGACTTCAGGTTTCTTGAGCCTAGAGCTATATCTGCCTGTGTTTTAAAAGGCAAAACAAAAAGCACCAGCACAGATTTTAATTATCTTATCCAGAAGGTATGCAGTGCATATGCTTTTGCAGTCCTCAGTTTAAAGATAATTTAATCACAGATATTGCCTATAATCCTAATCATGGCTGAGTTAGTGGCTTTCGTAATTATTGGATGTATTTTCAAAAGTTTCAGGAGAAGTTTTTAATTGGTAAAGTATGTGCAAAATTGCCAGAATGCCTGTTTTTTAATCCTCTACCTACCTATTTTGCTATAAATGCAGAAATGGAGTAGAATTTATTTTCCAGTAGAGATAAAAGCAGAAGTTTAGGAGGAGAAATTACTGACAACCCAAAGTTAAAACAGTAGTAGGCAGGGATAGAGGAGAAGAGGAAGAAGTACTTGAGCAGACTTAGGAGGGAAATACTATGTTCTTTTTCAAGATTTCATCTTTGACACCAGTCTTTGGCTAGTTGAGAGCTTGTTCAAGTAGCTGGGAAGGTGGAGGAGTGTTTACCTCCTATTGGGTGCAGTGCATGTGGATGTGGGGGTGTGGTATTTGTGTATGTACCCACATGTGGGCGAAATGGAAAAATGTGGCTTATTTCCTCTTCCCACTTCCATTTAGGTAATACACTGACATCAATGTTTTAATCATAACGTTGATGAAGTTTTAAGCTGCTTTACTCTTTCTTTTGGTTTGTGCGTTTTGTTGTTTGGTTGGTTTTTTTAACGGGAAAAATTATAAAATAAAATCTATCTGCTGAATCACACTGCTGCAGGTAAAGATGAAAATAAAAAACCTCTTCAGACTGCAGTGGTTCTGTGCCAAATGATACACGGATTTTTCTGTAACAGATATGTTTAAAAGTCATTCTTAAATGGCCCTTAAATGGCCTGACTTCCATCTGATACAAGCCAGTGTTGGTGTAGGAGAGTTCTGTATAAAACAAGTACAGAACAAAATCTGACTGGATCCAGGTCAAACAGGATTATTCACACCTTTTTCTTTGTCTGAGATTGATGATCTGAATCACCTAAATTGGTCAAAAGGTAGTCAGATCCAAGGTGTTATAAGTCTGTGTAGGATTGGTTTTGCCATCATCACTCTACATGTGTAATTAATTATGAGCTTAATTATATGGGCTTGGAGTATGTTAACGTGCAAGTTACACATGGGCATTTACTGCAGTTGTTTTTTTGTACTCACACCTGCAGTATTTGTGCACTTAGGTAGGAATGATGAGGTTTACACAAGCAGGGAATGCCGATTCCTCATTATTCCAGAGGAAGAGGAGCACTGAGTCCTGTTAACATAACCTCTTCTGCAGGGGTGGCAGAACTGCACCGTGTTTCTGAGGTCCAGTCTGTGCCAGCCATCATTCTCACCAGCTCCCTCTGGCATGGCTGGGCAAAGCCCTGTGTGTGCCTGGTGGCTCATCCCAGTTGGGAAGTCTGGGGTGAAGCCAGGGAGGGCAGCAAGCTGTTTGCCAGGTGCACTAGGGCCAGTGCTGGCAAGAGGGGGAGAGTGCAGGAATACTGGAGGGAAAATAAAGGAGCATCAGACACTTACGCCAGGGCTGGTGGGCGATACAAATGTTTACATTGGCATCATGCCCTAATGTTAGCCAAAAGGTGCAGAACCTTGCTAAATTGCTCAGTGGGAGTTCAGACCCAAGCATTGTGCAGTCTGGGGAGTACAGGATAAACCAGATATGTACAATACAGAACGATGGGCAAGCTGTTCACAGGAATGCTTTCTTTCATAAACTGTATTTTTATCAGACAGCTTTTTAATTTCTGTTATCAAAGCTTGACTAAATTCTTCCCTCTCACGAGTGCTTGAGGGAATGAAACTGGGATTTAATTCACTGGAGATATCTTAGTCCCATTTTGGTTTGGGTAGCAGCTGCTAATCTGATAAAGGGACTCTGTGGAAAAGTTACTTTTATTAAGTATGCTCTGTACGTATGATACATGCTTGAATTATTAATGGTGCTGCTTCCTACAGCCTAACTGTGAGAAGAGAACTGCTCACAGGAGTTCTTGTAAAGTTGTACAAAGAGGTGGTCTAGGAGGATGAAGTCTGACAGCATCAGACAAAGATTGATATCTCTGTAGCTGGACAATGTCTGGAGAGTTTGCCTCCTGCTGTCAGATATTAGAATACCTTTGTATTTAAAAAAACCCCAAACAACCAAATACCAAAATCCAACCTCAAGGAAGTCTTTATCCTTAGCACCCTCTTCTGGGCAAGTTGACAGGTAAGAATTCTTAAAATCTTTTGTATTGTTTTAAATTACCTGGCCTCCGCAGTATCTCTAATGTTCTGAGAAGTTTACAGCTTTTGATTGAAGTCTGAGTTGATAAACTCTGGCCGGAGTTTACTGTGCGTAAAATACATTTTAAAATATTCTTTGTTGTGGTGGATGTATATTGTTTATTATTTTGTTTTGAATATTTTTCTTTATAATAGTTCACTTCATGCTAGATATTTTTCACATCTCCATGAAGGTGCTACACACGTGGCATTATGCAATATTTTTCATGTAACCAATGAATATAGTGGAGATTGAAATAAGCACTGCTTTAGAAACCCAAGTACCTGCAAGATAGCTGGCTGTCATTTCATGAAAACAATGTAGACCTAATTTCCTTTTACTTTCTTGCTACTGTGGTAGCTTTCTAGTTGTCTGTCATGATGTTCTGTGTTTAGAATGCCAGTGGTGATGGAGCCGCAGGAGAGAACAGCATAGAGCTGCTGGTTTCTCAGACATAGCTGCAAAAGGTACTTTCCATAAGCAACGACTTGAGTTGCCTTTTGGCAAAGAAGGGGAAGCTTTTCCCATGAAACCATGGAAACTTGAACATGTGGACTTTATTTTGCCAAGTGTGCACCTTTCTGATCTGCCAGTATGGTTGCTACGTGGTCTGTTGTTGGGAGTGCCCCGTGGACTGTGTGAGGTTGTGTCTAACTGGGACTTCTAATCTGCATCTGGCAAACAGGGCCTTATGTGATCTTCTGTTTTGCTTCGTGCTAAGACTGAATTCTGCATCCCACATTCTGGCTAACAGAAGTGTCCAAGAGAGAAGGTTTTTATTAAAAATAATATGTTTTCCCAGAAACTTCTAAGTGAAAGCCAACTCTTTTGCATTCCTAGCAATTTACTTTTTCTTCCTTTGTTCCGGGACTTGGTAACACTGCAAAAAATTCAGTGTCTCCAGGAGTCATTGGAGCCATACAGCAATGATCTTTCCTTCATGGAAATCTCACATTCCTACATTTAACAGTTTCATATTTTACACTGAGAAAAAGGTGGATGGGATGTAGAACATGCCAGCGTGGTGAGAAGAGGTTGAAGGTGTGAAATATGAGTTACCAGCAAGGCTGGTCAAAGAAAGCCAGATGTGCAGAAGAGAGATGAGTAGGAGGGTAGAAAAATCAAATGACAGGCTAAGTGTTTAGAGCTAGGAAGAACTTTACCTGGTTACTCACCTACAGTGCCTTGTCAGAGAAATGTTACCTTCAGGCTTGAACTTAACCTTCATGTTGAAGACTGAGCATGGGTTCTCATCATGATTCTTCATTCAGTTGATGTGTCACTGATCCTTACCTTTCTGCAGGACAAAAAAATACCTTCTTCTGTAGGTGTCCTTGATGTTCTGATTAAAGAACATTTTGCTTTTAGTAGTCTGATTCTTAACCATTTCACTTTGTGCTCTTTCCTCAGAGGATGTGCTGAGTAAAGATGCTGGGGAGTGTGCAATATGCCTGGAAGAGCTGCAGCAAGGAGATACTATAGCACGGCTGCCTTGCCTCTGCATATATCATAAAGGGCAAGTATTCCTTAGGATGGATATAACATTTCAGGAGGTTGCATTTATCGGTAACTCTTCTTAAGGGGTGCTTAAGAAAGTGCTTAAAGTTAGTTGCTTTTTGCACTTAAAAACAACAAAGAAACAGCAGTAGCAACCTTAAAGATTTTTTTTAAATGACATCTTTCTGCATCTCTAGCAAATGTATTTGAAGTTAATTTTCCCTGCTACAAGCTTCTCATTCTTGGAAAATCACCCGGATGGGACAGGAATG
>VYZR01052942.1:16140-32287 GCA_013400675.1 Oxylabes madagascariensis | reverse complement strand
CGTAACTCAGCCAATCATTGTTATTATTTTCATAATTATGCCATTCTCCATCTGCTTGATGGAGTTAATGTCTCATTTTGTCAATCACTGGCCCATCTTCCTTCCATGTCTCAGCAATAGACAGCCAGAGTATGCAGAAATTAGGCTGTTTTCCAGGCATTGAAATGACAGTTTTAGTGCTTGTGTTCGTCTTTGTTGTATGTTCATTGACTGGCTCCTCAGTTCTGCCTCACCAGGGAAGGAGCAGGAGGGGCTGGATCTGTGTCTCTCCACGCTGGTGTTTCGTGGTGCTTCTGGGCAGAGCTGGGATGCAGCAGAGTGGGACTGATCTCTCTGGCCCCTCTTCTCCCCTCAGAATGACACCCCTCCTCAAAAATGCAAGCAAGCCCTGCAGGGGCATGGCTACGGGCAGAGGAGGGTGTGTGTGAGAGAGAAGTAGCTCTGTGCACTGCCACATGAGCTGTACCTTGCAGAAGCCAAGCCCCTGTCTTGCTATTTATGTGATAATATTGATAATTACCAATTCTCATCGATAACAGCCTGTGGCTGTTGGTAATTCCCCCTGTTCCAGCAAGAAATGGCATTGGGGTCAAGTGTTTGAGGGCTCCCAGAAAGGCCCAGGTTTTGCAGCCCCACCTTCTTTAGGTGGAGAACGGCCCTTTGTGTTCCTCTCCTCCTCCATTTCATAGGGTCCAGCCTTACCGCAAAGGAGTGAGACAAAAGAGAAGGTAAGGTCACCATCAGGGCCTGTGGGCTGGGCGGGTGAGCAGGATTTAATGTGCTGCTGATCACAGAGCAGCTCAGCACTGGCTGGAAAACCTGCTGGAAATCTGGGAAAAACCCACCAGGCAGCCCACCCTGACATGGCACCCTCCTGCACCCCACCAGAGGGGTGGGGCAGGCGGGAGATGCTCCTCTGCCCCATAACAGGTTCTAGGGGGTATTAAAAACATCTCTGAGCTTACCTATATGGGGGCTCAGATGGACTCAAACTGGTTTAGATACCAGGAGAAATTTCTTCACTGGAAGGGTGATCTGATGCTAGAACAGCTGCCCAGAGAGGTGATGGATTCACCATCCCTGGAAGTGTTCAAAAAACTTGGGGACACGGTTTAGTGGTGAACATAGTTACTGGTTGGATTCAATGATCTCACAGGGCTTTTCCAGCCAAAAGAATTCCATGATTCTATGAATAAAACCAAAGGAAACTGCACTGGGGTTCAGCCTGGTTGTGCCAGCACAGCTCGAAGTGGGGCTGTACAAGATCTCAATATATTTTATGTCTCCCCAAAGCTCATTATCGTGGCTGAAATACAGAACCAGTGCAGCACTCGAGCTGGCTCAGTTACAGCCAGTTTGAGAGCTCTGCGCTCAGCCATTCCCTAAGGAAGTAAGCAGTGATTATTTGTGCTGCACAGCAGTTTGGATACCTGTAAGCAGGCGTGCATCCTGCTAAATGCATTCCTGGTAACGAGCTGAGGCCGTTTCCTAATTAATATTTCAAATATTCCCAGGCTAGATTGATATACTGGAAATGAACAGTGTCAGATGACAACAGAAATTAGATAAGGAGCAGCTGGAAGTGATCTGCTTGTGTTTAAGATCTAGCACTACAAAATTGTTTTTATTACCGGCAGCTTGAAAAAACTTCAGAGCATTTCAGGGAGATGCTGTTGATGGTGGGTGGGAAGGGGGAGCTCATCTTCAGGCTCCCCAGTACCCATGGTGAGGAGCAGATCCTTCATTAGCATCAGCCAGCAGCCCTGTGCAGTGTGGTGCTAACCATGTTCATTAGCTGCGTGTAATTAGCCAGGGGTTTGGAAATTGCACGGAGGGTTAAGGGTCAAAGGAGTGTTCTCTGAAATTCTTTATAAAATGAGGAGCTGGGTAGCTAAACACTGAGGTTTGAATTTCAAGTGAGGATGCTCTCCTTAATGGAAGGCAGAATTTCTTTGGTGATTACTAAGGGCTATGATCTGTAGGTTCCCCAAGCAAAAAATGCAGCTGCACCACCTGCCTCCTGGGGACAAATTTGCCCATTTCTCTTAGTTATTATCTGTCTTGGTGCAGGGTTTGCAGTTCGTTTTTGGTATGTTATTTGTAGGGCGTGGATTTGGTACCAGATCTTTGACTGCTAATAGATTCTCCAGTTTAACACCATGGTTGTTGTGACACTTGCCTGGACCCAGAGTCATGTTATTAAGTTCAGAGGAGATGCCACATCCCCTTCAGCCTGAGTGGTTAACAGAAGTTTGAAGGCTGGCTGATTTGTTTCTGTCAGGATGAGAAAGCGGTGATATGTGGCAGCTACATTTTCTGTGTAGCTCNCTCCACGCTGGTGTTTCGTGGTGCTTCTGGGCAGAGCTGGGATGCAGCAGAGTGGGACTGATCTCTCTGGCCCCTCTTCTCCCCTCAGAATGACACCCCTCCTCAAAAATGCAAGCAAGCCCTGCAGGGGCATGGCTACGGGCAGAGGAGGGTGTGTGAGAGAGAAGTAGCTCTGTGCACTGCCACATGAGCTGTACCTTGCAGAAGTCAAGCCCCTGTCTTCCTATTTATGTGATAATATTGATAATTACCAATTCTCATCGATAACAGCCTGTGGCTGTTGGTAATTCCCCCTGTTCCAGCAAGAAATGGCATTGGGGTCAAGTGTTTGAGGGCTCCCAGAAAGGCCCAGGTTTTGCAGCCCCACCTTCTTTAGGTGGAGAACGGCCCTTTGTGTTCCTCTCCTCCTCCATTTCATAGGGTCCAGCCTTGCCACAAAGGAGTGAGACAAAAAAGAAGGTAAGGTCACCATCAGGGCCTGTGGGCTGGGCGGGTGAGCAGGATTTAATGTGCTGCTGATCACAGAGCAGCTCAGCACTGGCTGGAAAACCTGCTGGAAATCTGGGAAAAACCCACCAGGCAGCCCACCCTGACATGGCACCCTCCTGCACCCCACCAGAGGGGTGGGGCAGGCGGGAGATGCTCCTCTGCCCCATAACAGGTTCTAGGGGGTATTAAAAACATCTCTGAGCTTACCTATATGGGGGCTCAGATGGACTCAAACTGGTTTAGATACCAGGAGAAATTTCTTCACTGGAAGGGTGATCTGATGCTAGAACAGCTGCCCAGAGAGGTGATGGATTCACCATCCCTGGAAGTGTTCAAAAAACTTGGGGACACGGTTTAGTGGTGAACATAGTTACTGGTTGGATTCAATGATCTCACAGGGCTTTTCCAGCCAAAAGAATTCCATGATTCTATGAATAAAACCAAAGGAAACTGCACTGGGGTTCAGCCTGGTTGTGCCAGCACAGCTCGAAGTGGGGCTGTACAAGATCTCAATATATTTTATGTCTCCCCAAAGCTCATTATCGTGGCTGAAATACAGAACCAGTGCAGCACTCGAGCTGGCTCAGTTACAGCCAGTTTGAGAGCTCTGCGCTCAGCCATTCCCTAAGGAAGTAAGCAGTGATTATTTGTGCTGCACAGCAGTTTGGATACCTGTAAGCAGGCGTGCATCCTGCTAAATGCATTCCTGGTAATGAGCTGAGGCCGTTTCCTAATTAATATTTCAAATATTCCCAGGCTAGATTGATATACTGGAAATGAACAGTGTCAGATGACAACAGAAATTAGATAAGGAGCAGCTGGAAGTGATCTGCTTGTGTTTAAGATCTAGCACTACAAAATTGTTTTTATTACCGGCAGCTTGAAAAAACTTCAGAGCATTTCAGGGAGATGCTGTTGATGGTGGGTGGGAAGGGGGAGCTCATCTTCAGGCTCCCCAGTACCCATGGTGAGGAGCAGATCCTTCATTAGCATCAGCCAGCAGCCCTGTGCAGTGTGGTGCTAACCATGTTCATTAGCTGCGTGTAATTAGCCAGGGGTTTGGAAATTGCACGGAGGGTTAAGGGTCAAAGGAATTCTCTCTGAAATTCTTTATAAAATGAGGAGCTGGGTAGCTAAACACTGAGGTTTGAATTTCAAGTGAGGATGCTCTCCTTAATGGAAGGCAGGATTTCTTTGGTGATTACTAAGGGCTATGATCTGTAGGTTCCCCAAGCAAAAAATGCAGCTGCACCACCTGCCTCCTGGGGACAAATTTGCCCATTTCTCTTAGTTATTATCTGTCTTGGTGCAGGGTTTGCAGTTCGTTTTTGGTATGTTATTTGTAGGGCGTGGATTTGGTACCAGATCTTTGACTGCTAATAGATTCTCCAGTTTAACACCATGGTTGTTGTGACACTTGCCTGGACCCAGAGTCATGTTATTAAGTTCAGAGGAGATGCCACATCCCCTTCAGCCTGAGTGGTTAACAGAAGTTTGAAGGCTGGCTGATTTGTTTCTGTCAGGATGAGAAAGCGGTGATATGTGGCAGCTACATTTTCTGTGTAGCTCTTTTTTAATCTTTCACACACACACAAAAAGGAAAATGCACATCTGTCTTGTTTCCTTAAGCACAACAGAGAGAATTCAAGCAGATTCTTAAACCAGAAATCAACACACCTGTTACACCAGTGAGTGCTGTGACCAGAAAACCACAGGAAAACTGAATCTCTCTGGTTCCATGGATGTGATTTCTCCTGGTTTCTGCCCCTGACCCACACAGCAAGTGAGCAGGAGGGCAGTGCTCTGCCCTTTCCTGCCTCCTGCTGCCTCTCACCCTTGCTGATGAGGGTCCTGACTGGCAGAAGAGCTCCCTGACAGATTGGCCAGGCAGTCCAGATTGCCTGGCAGAGAGTCTGAGTCTCCAAGTCTTCTTCAGGAGAACTTCTTCAGGATGCTCGTTGTGTACCAGAGCTTGGAAAAGGCAGCTGGAAGAGGTCGTTGTCCCACATGACCCCATCTAGAGAGCAAGATTCAATGTCTCTCTTCATGTCTCTGTCATGGCCAGCCCTAAAATATACTAAAATATACTGGATATCATTATAAGATACTGAAGACTGCTTTTCTTCTGATAAAATATATTCTGTTCAAAAATAAACATCTATCAACTCCATTCAGTATGTATTTGACACTCATGAGTTTTGGGGGTCTGTGACTGTTCCTGAGTCCAAAATATACCTGGTACCAGCCACAGGATTACGAGTCCTGTTGGGAAACAAAACAACTCTCTGGTCATTTACAAGGCATGGCATCAAAAAGATAAAATGTATTTTTGGTTTGGGTGAAGAACATTTGCAAAAGGGAGCCTCTATGATAGTAAAAGTAATTGCAAAAAAGGAAGACGAAAATATTCCTTTTATGAAATGTAAACTCCCTGCTGTGGAAAACTATTGAGGCAAGTAGATGAGTAAGATTATAAAAAGGATTAGATATGGATTATCCAGGATTAAGGCAATGAACTCTCTTGGATAAAATTCACAAGTGGTTTTTATCCTGGTGTGTTTGGGGTCCTAGATAAAACTGTTATTTCTAGGTAGATAAAAACTGCCCTCTCCTGAATTGCATGGACCAAAAGTTGTTTGTATTTGCTTCATTTCATTCTTAAAATCCCTCCCAGCTCCCAAAGCGAACAAGGGCTGAGTGTAAGGACCTCATTACAGTGAGTGGTAACACAGCACCTGATGAGGTGGGATGTAGCTGAATATAAACGATGCACAAGGGGAGAAGAAACCACACTGTTGCACATACATATAAATGTCCTTACGTATTTCTGTATGTACTTACACTCTGAGGGTCCTTGACCTCAGCAGAGACCTGAAGAGTGAGATGTTGGACGTAAAACAGAGTCCCTGTCAAAGTGTGAGCTTGCTGAATCAAACAGGTCATTCAAGCGTGAGGATTTAGCAAGAAATAAACAGAGCACAAACCAGATCTTGTTGCAGCACTGTGCAAACACTGCTGCTCTCTGAGCCCAGCTGCCAGGCCTGGCTGCTGCTGCAGGATGTCCTGCAGGGCTGGACAAGGGGCACAGAGCAGCTTTCCCTCAGGACCCACAGCAAAGGGGCCAAGGAGTCCAACCACAGAGCAGGGGGACAAAACAAATCCTTTCCTGCTGCAGACCAAGGACAACTTTCAGGCCCAAAAGCACAAACAAGGGTGCCTGTGCAGAGCTGGAGTTACCAAGCACTGGGACTGCTGTGGGAAAGGGGAGAGCTGGTGATTTATGAGGAGAAGAGAGGTTGAAGGGAGGAACAAGAAGGATGGGACCTCACAACCTGAAGCTGTAATTGGACAATTAAACCCCAATATGCAAATGGACCAAAACTTATAAAAGTGTGAGACCTAGTGACCAGCCAGCCATTTTGTGACCATTTTGGGTCCACCTTGGGTGTAGCCCTGGCCAGGCTCTTGCCCTGCCCGAGGTGTATCATAAAGGCTTTTCAATAAATATCTTCTTTATCCTCTAACTGTGTACAGTCTCTGTTTCAGGTCAGCCTTCCCAAGGCATCAAGGGTGTGACATGGCTTGAGAAAATCAGGAGTGGCTTGGATTGGGAAGAGAGGTTCACTGCATCTTCGAAGCATGTGCAGATCCAGAGCGTTAATTCACAGCAATATCTTCCACAAGGGTTTGGCCTTAAAGGCAGTTTGGAGCTGCAACAGTCCAGGCTATCAGCTCCACCCGTTTCTAATAAAAGAGCTATTGCTTGGTTGTAGTGAAAAATAATTTTCAGATGTTGCCGCTACTCACAGCGGGGTGTAATAGAAACTCATTATCATTCACAAGTCTAACTTAATTACATTTTTTCTTGAAGGATTTTATGCTGTCTCAGTGGGAAGGGGGGCTCATCTGCATACATTCAGGGGCTGTCTTTTCAAACCTTGGTAATATCTATGGTAAATGCCTAAGAAAGTTGGGGAATTACTTCAGGACCTTCATTTGATCAATGCAAGCTGCAGCGTGCATTCACCAGACTCACAGGAAATATTGTCATGCCCAAAACCTGAGTTGTTAGACAAGGAGATGTTACCTTGCTCCTTCTGTGCGTGTTGCTTTCATCGCACGGTCTGAAAATGAGTAATTTCTTCATTGGTCAAATCTTGCAGGCTTTTCTGGCTTTATTCTTACATTTCTTTCGCAGAAAGAAATCTTCCTCCATAGAAGCCTCAAGGCATTACTGGAAATTGAAAAAGCAAAATAAAAGAGACTGGAATTCAGTCTGGGGTGATCAAAGCATTCCTTGTTTAGCCATAGATGATGTCTGTGGGCAGCCTGGAGCTCTCTGGGTGGGATGGGGTCCTTCTCTCTGGTGTGTGGTTAACCAAGGGGTGCAGCTCTGCAGATCACCCAGCAGCTGGGTGTGGGGAGCCCTTCTCCGAGCCCAGCTCCTCCAGAGGCTGCTCCGCATCCCTGCCCTTGTACACCGCACACCGCGACCAGCAGGGTCCGTCAGGGAACCAGAAATACCCAACCACAAAATGCCTTCGGGCGTTTTATTCACGGGTCAGCTGCCACCAGGGTCAGCACAGCTTCACAGAGCCTGGAGGGCTCTGCAGCCTGACCCCAGCCCGGCAGTCACTGCTGCGGGGCCAGGCATGGGGTGGGTGGTCGTAACCTGCACAGCAGCGGGTCAGGGAGGGTGACCTTCGCAGGCAGGAGCAAAAAAGAGGTGGAAAGAGGTGAAATCAGCCGTATAATTAGCTGTGTAATTGAACTTTCTCCAGGGCAAGGAGCTCCAGGCCGGTTCTGCCTCCTGTGAAGTGCAGCAGCACCTCCAACCCCTCTGACTAGAGAGGAATAAAAGCAGGGCCAGGGAGCGCTTCACTGATGGAGAGCACAGATCCAAAAGCAGTTCTGACTGCAGGGTTAGCAAACGTCTTTGGGGTTAAAATGGAAGGATTTAGCCATTGCTATTGCCTGATAATGCAGAAGGCCCCAGCGGGACAGAGAAAGGCTGAAACAAAGCAAAAGTAATTAAACAGAAGCAAAGCAGGCAGCACTTCTCTGCTGATAATCTATGCAAACGACAAGGTTTCTTGTTCGGACAATCAATAAACCAGCCCATTTCGTTTTATTTTTGTGTGGTTCCATGTACTGGCTGTATTGTGATAGAAACATTGTGAAGCATTGATTCACAGATAGAAATATATCTGGGTTGCTTGTGGTTTATTAAGAAGATCAAGATAACAAGTGCTGCATTATTGATCTAACCCAGAGGGACACTTCCTTTTTTTCCGCTTGTCGATGAAATCCCATTGTAATTATTTTTTCCCTTTCTCACTCTTCCTTTCCTCTCACCTCTCCCTGTTTCTCTGGGGACGCAGTAATGAAGCAAGCACAAAAAGTGTCAGTCAGGACTGGCAGTGGGCAGGAGAAGGGTAGAAGGGACACAAGCAGAGGGACTGCAAGGAAAGTGCATTTGCCAGCTTGTATGGGAGTGCTAATTCTCTTCATCAAGGCTTAACAGGGTCAGAAGCTTAGCAGGAGCTGAAGCAGCCTTTTTTGTTTGCACTTCAGAAATCTTTAACCGTGAGTTTAAATCTTTATTTATTTATATATGTTTATTTATCAGGCCTGCCTGCAGGCTCCTGTGCAGAGCTGGAGTTACCAAGCACTGGGACTGCTGTGGGAAAGGGAAGGGGAGAGCTGGTGATTTATGAGAAGAAGAGAGGTTGAAGTGTGTATATCAGTTATGACCATAATGCAACAGTTTTTGGGACAAGCACAGAAAAAAGACATTTCTTGTCTCTTGGCTGGAGAGACAATCTTTGAAACAAGACCAACATTTAGTAGGGCAGGGCTTGGTGAGCCCCACTGCCTCGAGTCCCACACGAAGATTTGGTCTCCTGTGTCCCTCATAGGTTCTTCTCACCTGTCAGTACTCAGGTCACACAGAACTGGGCAGGTTTCAAGCACACCTTGTCCTCTCTTCCCTCCCCAAGATGTTGCTCCTCCTGGGAGTTGGAGATCTCGTTTCAGGCAGACACTGATGTTTTTCTATCCCTGATTTTTCATGTAGCCGTGGGTACCTTGGCTGTGCTCTCTTTACGATCAGCCTGGAAAATTCCAGCTGTGCAGACCAACAGTGAATAGAACCATCAGAGCTTGGGACAGGCCAGTTGTCCTGTCCTTGGCTGCAGTGTCACCCTGGAGTGTCTTAAGGTGTCCTTAGAGCAAACTAGTGAAGAATCTGACACCTCATCTTTACCTGGAGGCTAATGCTGGCCCAGAGGTGGAGAGGCATGGATGCCATTGCTTTGCTGCTGGACAGGACATGCTGCAGCTTTTTCAAAATCTCTATTCCCCTTCCCATGGATCTGCTTAAGCACAATTCAAATGGCTTGTCCTTTCAGAGGATCTGGGACATATTTCTGTCCTTTATATTTTTTATATTTTTGTAGCTTTGTATTTTGTATACTTTTTACGCCTTCATATTTTAAAATGTTAATATTTATTTTTATATTTTTAACACTGGGACTCACTGATCTTAAAGGCCTTTTCCAGCCTAAACGATTCCATGATTGTGTAGCTCTACATTCACCATGCGATCTTGTGCACTCAGCACATTGTTTCCACCTCACATCCCCGAGGCTGCAGCCCAGGGCTCAGTGGGACCTCAGTGCTCCCAGTGCAGCCCTGCCAAGAGCTGCCTCTACCCAGCATTGCTGCTGTTCCTCCCGCTGCCTCTATTTGTTGTTCAATTTGTGCAGGCAGAGTTTTCCCACTCCATGCATCCCACAGCCCCATAAAATTTAAAAGACTTGCCTGGGTGTAATTGGGTTGTGTTTTGTTTGTAAAACCACAGAAGCAACATATTGGAGAGAGCAGGAGAGCAAAAAGTCGAGCACAACAGAGTAAGGAAGAGGCCAGAATGAAACAGGTTTGTGCTTTTGCCTTGTGCACATACCTGTTCTGCCTATCTCTATTTGCAGGGCCACATTGAAAAGCTCCCTGTCAGCACTTCATGTCCTTGCCAGGATGATGAGGTGCTCTAACACTCCCAGAAAAAGCATCACTCTCTGGATTGGTTTTCCTTTCCACGTAGGAATAATTTTGTTTGTTTTGTCCTGTTTTCTGAAGCATTTCTGAAACTCATTTGGGCTGAGCTGTTTGAAACCTCTTTAGCCTGATGTAGGCACTCCAGATATAAAATTCTAACCTTGTGGAAAATTTGTCATTATAATCCTAACCAGGTCTGATAAGGGTCACTTGTTGAGCAATGCTTCTGGTCCTGATGGTGATGCACGTGGCTGACAAATACAATTCGTTTATTTATAGAAGAAAAATACAGGCAATCTGAAGAAACCTGAAGTCCCCTTCTTATTTGAGAGATGACAGACAAGTGCTGGAGTGAACCAAGGCTCAGAAGCTCATAACATGACAGAGATGAATGGTGCTGCCTATCAGCCTTCTCACTGGCCTTGCATTGGCTGCTGAAATTTGAAAGGTTTGTGAGAGTTGTTCAAACCCAATGGTCACTTTATGTTTGTGCCACTGTCAAGGAAGAATAAGGCAAGTCCCAAAAGCAGTTCAGGCTTTCTGTAGTTCATAACTACACTCCTGGTTTAGGTGGATGTGACAGGCAGGTAAACTCACTTTTGCCAAGGCAGAATTACAACATTTCCTACAGCAGCACCAGCTTTACTTGCAGAGGTGGGAGAGGGCATGAATCAGAGAAGACAAATTTTACATTCAGAGGTAGTCTGGCAAGTTCTTATGGCACTTAATAGCTGGCATACTCCCACTGCAAGGGAAAGAGAAAGCAAATTCAATCATTTATGTTACAAAAGTCCCACCGCTCTTTATTATGTGCACAGATGGTGTCTCGGGAGCTTTGCTGGCTGCAGTGCTCTGCATGCCTAATGCCAGGCAGGGAGCAGTGCTTTTCCAGCCCAGGTGACAGTGGGAAAGCTCTTTTCTCTCCATTTGATAGAACCATGTGGGTTTCCAGCCTCTCCTGTTTTTACATTTCATTTACACCGACCTTCCAGCAAAAGGTCTAAATATTATTGCAGAGGCAAGGGCAGAGAGAACAGAAGATGAACCAAAGAGAACAGATGATGCACCATGGAAATGAAAATCTATTGCAAACAGAACAACAAATGTAGAGGTATTGCAGGACATTTAATTGGACAGGAAATGGAGTTGCTTTGTCTTAAATCCTTTTACATAACGGAGACTTTTAAAGGGTAAACTGTGAAATCAGCTAAATCTGTGGAAATATGTCAACTCTGGGAAAGGAATGACCTCACCCAATGGCTTCTTGTTTTTTATCAAGGTTTTTTTAAAACAGCAACACCTCCCATAAGAGCTGCATTTCTTCAGCTATTTACACCCAGCCCCTGACTGGCCTTTTCAGATCAGTGCCATCTTTCTTGAGCTGCCCACTCTTTGCTGCAGCAGTGTATCAATCACCTCGCTCTTCTCTCCTGTTGCCTGGGTTTGGGAGAGTGCTCTTAGTAAAAGTTACAGAGCTGTGGAAAGGTCAGATGTGCTCAGCCTCTCTTTACAAGTGCTGCTCTAAGACTACCATTTACTTTAAGCAATAAAACGCTGTGGGTTTATGCTTTCCCCTCCAGCCTAAAGGCCTTGCAGCACTTAACAGCTATTGTGTTATGATATACAGCACCACTAGGACACAGCAGAGCACCATCCCACCTTCAGAGGCAGGAGAAAAAAAAAAACAACACAGAAGACTTGGCTGACTTTTGAAAATCACATATCTCATCTCAAAAATGCTTTGGGCCAGTACAGTTTAATTCCAAGGTTCTAAGGGCTGATGGAATTTGGCATGGATCCGTCTGATTTCATGCTGGTAGAAGAATTAGTGTCAGCTGAGACATTTGGGGGCTAACAAAAAAAAAAAAAAAAAAACACAACCAAATAAAAAAAACCAACCCAGAGGAGATAAATACCACCATGTTGTAGTAGTTTCTGGATTTTGTCTTTATTTCTGCTTGCTGTGTGTTGTTGGATGGAAGTGAGCTTCAAAGGAGCAGCTGCACATGGTCAGAAGGCCAAAGGTTTGTGGAATAAGAGCAGATATTTCACTTTCAATGCACCTCTGGAGTGCCTGTACATTGAATATGCTGGGGGTTGTGGATTTAATGTGTGTCACATCTATCAGACCAACTCAGATAGTGACTGCAGAGGATTTCAGGTAGAATTTCTTCTGTTGCAACCCGGTCTAACTGAACCTGAATGATTTCAGCAAAGCACAGCCTCTGAGGTGCCTCTGGCTCCTACAGCCGAGAAGTAAAAGTGAGCTCCACAGGAGAATAGCTCAAGAGTTCTTGATTCTGGGCTTGTGCCTCTACTTCCCCTGCTCTTCAGCCAGTTTGAACATTCAGGTGGCTCTGATAATCTGGACCCAACTCTCTCAGAGCTGAACACCCGCAGATGGAGACAGAGCCTACTGAGAATTTTGCCTGGGATTTTTTCATTTTCCCACCTTCTCCTTCAAGGGCCTTTGCTACAAAACTCTCCAGATTTCTTTGATGACCTTAATTAACGAGGCAATTGCAGAGCACTTTATGGGCCTGTCCTCTCTTTGTTGTTGCTATAATCAGTGCTTTTCTCTCTGTCTTCCTTATTGCTTTATTGTTTGTGAGTTGAAAGGCCGAGGAAAAGAGCAATCCATGTTGGCCATGCTCAGGTTGCCCTGGTGCCCAGGGGGAACTGGAGGCCGTGCTCAGGGCTCTGAGGAGTGCTCATTTGTCTTAGCATGTAATTCTGTTGACTTCTGAAAGAAATTTCACATTTCCAGCCTTTCACCTTCACCAGTGCTCGCAGAGCTGACCCGAGGGGCTGGCCCAAAGGGAGCTGATAAGATCCCTTGCACTGGGAAGCTGGAGGAGTCAATAACAATGAATATTTAAGTGGTAAAATTTTCCACTGCCACCACTGTTTTGTTTTTTTTTCCCTACTAATTACTGCCATTAATAAAGTCCTGCCAACACCTGGCTAATGAGGACTCAGCACCAACTTTACTTACACTGTGGCCTTTTGTTTTCTTGGTTGTGCAATGTGTGTGACAGTTGCCAGGTTGCTGAGCACAAAGGTTTTAGAGAGGTTAATAGAATATGGAAACAGCCTTACAGGAAGCCCATGCTGATGAAAATAGAAATTATTACTGAAAATGAGCTGAAAAAGTTCAGATAAATGCTAGTTCTGCTTGTTTCCTATCAAGTGTTTTGACAAGTGGCTGGTGGGGTCTTCTGCTTTCTAGGCTGGGACACTGAAAAACCAAATCTGGTTGAAGATGTTGCAGTCATTACAATTAGGAGCACTGGAGTGGAAAGGCTTTAAAGATCACAACCCTCCAACTATTCTAGGTTTTGTTTGCTGCTGCTGGAAGCCAGGATAGAGTCAGAACTCTCAAGTTTCACTTTGATGTATATACACCAGTTTATGAAAAGAGGTGCTCACAGGAAGGGCAATAAAAATCTCCATTTTCTTCATTCAGAGCTCTTTGTTGAGGCTGTGAACTCTCCTCCATCCGGATGACTCCTTTTATGGTGTTTTGATGGAGGTGGAATTCCCAGAGTGTGTGCAGGAAGTTAACCAGCCCCTCAAGACACCTTGCCACAGAGGGCGCTTTACAGCTTAAATTACCTTATTTGCAGCTTATCCATAAATCTTGTTGAAGAAGAAGCTTCACCTATTTTAAACTATTTTTGAATCAAGTGCCTCAGTAGTTGACCCTGATGGGCACAATGTTGTTTCATTTTGAGTCCTGGAGTGGGGATGTGGTGGGAATGCCTCCCATCTGAGTTTTGTGGGCTTCAGGGGAGTCTGTCCAGAGCAAGCACAGAGGTGGAAGTCAAACCCTTCTCTCAGGAGCAGATCTGAACCCTCTGAGAGCGTGGAATCACTGCTGGGGAAGGTGAGGGGTGTAACTGCAGAACCAAAAAGTCAGCCTGAGTCCCGTGGATGAGATTTGGGGCTGCGAATTTCAGCTGACACCAAGCTCTGGCTTCTATCGTTTTAGAGTTGTTTCATGTTTATACAGTGTAATTGCCATTAAATGCAAGCTCTCTGAGCTTTATTAAAAATAGCACCACATTAACCTAACGAGTTCTTACAGACAGGATTGATAACATTTATTAAAGGGTGTATATAATGTGTTTGTCTGCAATAAAAGATTGACCTGAGAGGTCTTTCTGATCCCAGTTGCTCCTGTTACAGGCAAACCATCCACGAGAGGACAACAGAGGCTCGTGTGCCACTGGTGGGGCTGTGAAAGGGGTCTAATTAAAAATATTTTAATGCATAATGAATCTGTCAGGTCTGGGAAAAATATTTCCTCCTGTTCCCTGGAAGCTGTTGTGACAGCCTCCTTTGGCAGTGCCACCTCGTGGAGCTGGTGCTTGAGGAGGAGGTGGTTGGATGCCACGGGACACCAGGAATTCCAAAGGGATCTTTGGAGGAGCGTGCTCCCCACTGCCCTGTCTGCTCCTTTTTGTGTGTGATCCAGGGGGTGGCAGCTCCCAGGCAGCACCAAATTCCTCAGTGTGGTCAGTGGGAAGGGCTGACTGTGCTCCTGTCCCAAAACAGTCCCTGGGAGAGGTGATGGTGCCTGCAGCCATTCCTGGACCTTCCTGCCACTCCTCATTGTGCTCAGGACACCCCAGCTCCTGAGCCATGGCCATAAAAGCAGGAGAATAATGGAGGTGTGGCCGTGAAGCCTCTGTGATAGATTTCAGCTGTGCTATTCCTCAAAAAAAACCACGAAAACCCACCACCAACAACAAAAAAAACCAACAAAAAACCCCCAACAAACAAACAAACACCACCCTAAAACAACAACAACAACAAAACCCCAACAAAACAAACAAACAAACAAATTGAAAAGGAATTGTAATTGAAAGGAGCCTGGTGAGGGTGGGGACTTTCCCTGGACAAGGTGGAGCAGAGGTCAGAGCAGGAGTATGCAGCGTGGTTGTGGCCAGATCCTCAGTGCTGCCTGCCCACAGCACTGTGGAAATCAAGCCAGGCTCCTCTAAACATCTGTAATCCTGTTTTTCATCTCTGTTTGGAGTCCTTAGGGCTTATAGTTACAACTGCCCTCAGCAAAGTCTGGTGCTAGAAACTGAAATTCCTTTAACTGCTGGATTCAGCTCATCAGATTGGCTTCCATGTCACTTCTGGGCTTTCCTGGACATGGGGATCCTGAAAAGAAGCAGCAAGAGACCTCGCTTAGGATGGCTTCAGCTGTGGGGTGAATGAATGCAGCTTCCCATCAACAAGGAATGTCCTGGAAAGTGCTGGTGCAGATTTGCAGCAGATCTTGAAGTTACCAATTGCTTCCCTTACCATTGCTTCTTCCAAGGAATGTGCTTAACTCCTGGCGTTTATTCTGTTGTTGTTTTTTTTAACTTAAACCCAAAGTTTCCCTTAAAATAAATGCACAAAAGGTGCTAGAGTGGGAGATGGAAAGGTTGGTGCTGAATGGCAGAACTGATGGAGGAGAGTCTGGGGAGAAAACTTTAGGAAGCCCTTGGAAATAGAGGACCAGGAAAAAGGGTAGAAGGGGAGAAGTAGTGACTGCTGCTCAGAAAAGGGAGGAAAAGCAGCTGGAAAAGAGGTGGTGGGAAGTTGGAATCACCTGATGGAGAATTTTCCGCCCTTGGTGGTCCAATCATGAAGGGAGATATCTGTAAATATTTAACAGGGAGGGTGCTGAGGGGAAGTTGCCTGCAGCCTGTTTGTCTGGGGCAGGGTTTCACCTGCTCCCCAACGTGCAGGGAATGCAGCCAGAGCCCTGCCAGTCAGCCCCGCGGCCAGCAGGGACAGGACGTGACAGGGATGAGAGCAGAGAGAGCCAGGGATGAAAAACTACTGCTCCCACAGACTTGGAAATAAAAGCTTCAGATGGCTTTTTTTATTTCCCTGTGTTGCATCTTTGTTTTTAAAAGGAGGGAGAAGAGCAAGGTTATTTGTGGAGGTGTTAAGCAACAGAAAAATCCCTGGCTTCAAGTTGGTGCTGGTTTCTCATTTGTTTTTTTTGTTGTTTTTTTTTTTTTATCCTGCATACATCACTCTGCAGCATCTTCATAGGCTGAGGAATAAAACATGACATAACTAAGATGTACAGTGTGCTTTTTGGCTAAATGGTGGGACTGGTGAAACATTACAATCATTTTTCTGCCTTTTATTTGAAATCATAAGGAGTTAAATGCATCAGATTGCTGGGCTTATTTTTTCTTCCCTTCTGTGAATGAAAAATTGAAGGAAGAGTGTGGTTGTTAATTTAGGAGTTTGTTGGGAGAAT
>VYZR01052942.1:0-15992 GCA_013400675.1 Oxylabes madagascariensis | reverse complement strand
AGCTGTGGCTGCCCCTGGATCCCTGGCAGTGTCCAAGGCCAGGTTGGACAGGGCTTGGAGCAGCCTGGCACAGTGGAAGGGGTCCCTGCCCATGGTAGAGGTGGGGCTGGATGGGCTTTAAGATCCTTTCCAGCCCTAACCCTTCTGTGGTTCTGTAACATTTCCCATTAAGAGTTGATGGCACTCTGATGGAAGCCATCTCTGAGTTCAGGGAGAGGGGGAGGAATATCCTCCATGGTGTGCAGCCTCTCCCTGTGGGCCAGCAGCCCTGCAGCCTTGGTGTCAGCTTTGGCACTTCTGCCTGTGCCCTCAGTGTAGCCCTGGTTTAATGTTTTCATTTTTGGGAAATTCCTTTCCCAGGCGATTTTCTGTAAACAAGAGAAATGTTTTTGTAACTGTACCTGTGTTTATCCATTCTTTCTCACAGGAGAGGTTTCTTGATGAACATCTGTTTTAACCAATGTGATTGAAGAGGTTTGCCTTTGTTTCACCGATCAAATTAGTCTGTGTAAAATGCCATATGAGAGTCACATCTCAAAAAATAAACTTCATTTTTCTAGCCTTCTGATCGAGAGTCTGTGCGGTTGTTTGATGCTCAACGATGACACCCTCAGTGCTGGGAACAGAGGAGCTGCTTGGAGGATCCAGTTTCCTATGGGTGGGTTCCTGACTCTTCCAACTTTCACGGCTCCATTGTCCCATTTCAGTGGTTTCTGAGGATGCTGCACAGCTCAGAGTCTGAGCAGATCCTGAGGAGAACAGTCTCTGAATAAAAACAAATTGATTTGTAAACACTGGCAGAGATAAGGAAGGGAATCTGTAGTGGGAATAAAGCACATCAGGAAAGCTGCAGTGACAAGATCAATTTGCTTCGATCAGTGTAGTGCCTCAGACTGCAGCAGCAGCTCTTGTCTGAAGGTACATGTGCCCAGGGAATGTGTGGGCTGGGCTCTCGTGGGCTGCTCTGCTCCCAGGGGGCAGATTAAGTGTCCCAGCAGAGCAGACAGAGACAGAAGTCTAGGAAACATAATTGTACACCTGTGTATCTTCTCTCAGAAGACGCTCCGCTTTGAAGTTTAAAACTTTAGGGGTGGGATATTAGCACAGAAATTAATTTTTAGACAGCGGTGCTATCTGGTTAGAGTAATTGCTTATTATCTGCCTCCCTGGGGTTTTAAGCTCTTGGAAACGACTATTTACATCTCTGTGTGTGCTTAAAGGCAGGAGAAAATTGCACTCCATCATTTCAAGGCTCTGTTCTGGCTCTCTGTAGTACCAGGAGGAAAAGAGAGTTTAGAGAAAACTTTTTCCTGACCTATCTGCTCCAGGAAGTTCCTGGGTTGGAGGAGACCTTAAAGACATCATCATTCCATGGGCAGGGACACCTCCCACTATCCCAGGTTGCTCCAAACCCCAATGCCCAGCCTGGCCTTGGACACTTTCAGGGATCCAGGGGCAGCCACAGCTGCTCTGGGTACCCTGTGCCGGAGACTCTCACCCTCACAGGGAAGAATTTCTTCCTAATATCCAATCTAAACCTGCTCTCTGTCAGTTTGAATCCATTTCCCCTTATTCTGTCACTCCAGGCCCTTGTCAATTGTCTTTCTCCATCTTTCTTGTAGGCTCCCTACAGGTGCTGGAAGGGATCATATGATGTCTCTGATTTTTAATATTATTTAAGCCATGAGTGACTTCAGTGCTGGTGAGTGGCTGTGCTAGGGTGTGGGGGATAGAGAAGTTTTATTCTTTCTCTTTGTCTTTTTTATTTATTTATTTGTTTGTTCCAAAGTCTACAGTAAACACTGCCATAAACTATGCTGATGTAAAACAACTGCAAATTGAGGCATTATTTCATGTTATTTGTACCACAATTTTATTGCATTCACAGTTATTTACAGTATGTAAATAAGCTTCATAGTGTAGAAAAATGTTCTGCTATAACTCAGTTGTTTGAGCATTAAAAAGAAGGGGAGGGAATCAACAAAACCCCATAGATGCAGGCAGCAATACTAGATTGTGGATAATACTGTGGATATTTTTTTTGTTATAGGATTAGCTCTGTTTGAAAATAGCACCCATTTCCTGAAACACTGAAATCTGTGTACTTCAGCTACCTGCATTGTGTTATAAATCCATAATGACTATTTTCCATCAAAAATCGTGTTACAATTTGAATTATTAAATGCTAAATTGCTGTGTATGGATTGTAAAGCAATGAGAATTTCCTGCTAGTTGAAAGGGAGAGCTACTGTGGGTAAGAACTCAGCCTTTGATGAGCATTGCAGCGTCTGTAGACATAAGCAATTATATGCAGATGGAGCCCAGGCAGCACAAAGATAAATGGAAGGTCCTTTTAAATCCAGCTTGCAGCATTCCCCACATGAACATGGACTGCAGTGTGATTGTCTGGCTTTTTCAGGGCTTAATTTTCATCCCACTGAATGTAAAGGTAAAAACATCTATTAATTTCAGCAGCAGCAGGGTGGGGTGCTTTGGGAGTAGATTAAAGCAGGATAAAATTTTTTGGAGGGAGAGAGGTAGCAAACTTTGGCAGAAAAATATTACTTGGGTGCAGGTAGCTTTAAGAACCTGCTCAGATGGGGAAGAGGCTTCTGTGATTACCTTTGTGGTTTGTATTGGTGTGCTGGGTGTATTTCCAGGACGCTGATCGAGGATGGTGTCACAGTTTTCCCTGGAGGGGCCACAGTGTTTGGCAAATATAGCATGAAAACAAGCTGTTGTAATAAAAGGCAGCAGAAAGGAGAGATCCATTCTGGCAATCCTGGCAAAGAAAGGGATTTTTGAAAGGCAGGTGAAGTTTGTGTTTGGTGGACCCAACGTGTGTGTCACCAATAAGGAGACAGGGTACCTGCAGGTCTGTTCTACATGGTTAGAGGAGCCAGTGGCCCCCTGGACAGGGATGAATGGACACTGCCAGCTCCACATGTTTAGAGATCATGAGAGGATGAGAGAGGTGCTGTCCAGGATTCACATGTAGTGATGAGAATGTGTTTATAGAAAATCAAGTCCCATGCCGAGCTGTCACGGGTGATGCTGGTGTGGCTGTGTCTCACCCACAGCTTGTCTCCTGCTCCCTGTAGTTACTGACAGGACATGATTGCTGCTGAATGTGAGCACAAAGCTCTTCATCCTGCTTGGAATTCATACCCTGGTTCACACTGAGATGAACTCTCAGCTTCCCTGCAAAATGTTTAGAAAACTGGACAAATCCCTTCTGTCAACTTTCATCAGGAGCCGCGCCGTGGAGATGGCTCTTTCCACCACTGCTGCCCTCTTGTTAGGACAGGCAGCGCCTTCCTGGCAGCCTGCAGGGCTGCCCCTGCCCGCTGAGAGTGTGCTGGAAGCTGTGCTGCCTTGGAGGGGCGTTGTTTTGGGGCAGTAAATCTCCTTTTTGGGCAGCAGGATTTCCCAGTGCTTTTCCCAGCAGCCTGCATGCAGTGTGCTGTCACGCTGTTGGGTCTTGCTGGGAGCTTGGCTCCTGCAGGAAAACAGAAAGTCTTGAAGGCCTAAAAGGTAGCAAAAGCAAATGTGGTTAAAATCTAGCTGCTGGGTCCCACTGCAGTGGGGAGGATCTGCCCTGCTGTGTGTTGTTTAGTCCTCACTCTCCTGCTTCAGCTGCTGCTTTACAGCCCTTTCAAAGGGGGAGGAAGGTGCTCCAGGGGCTGTGCCATGCCCTAGGACACAGCAACATGTGATGCACCTTGTCCAGTGCTGAGCTGCTCTTCAGCAGATGTGTGATTGTGGTGTGTCCACCTCGATGTTCTGGAAGCACATCAACATCAGCTCTTCACAAAGCTCCTTTGGATAAAAGCCATGGAAAACAGAGTCCTAACCCCTCTTGAAGCCTGATGGCACTGCAGTGGTGCAGAGAGAATTTGGAGTGGTTTGGAGGCAGCCTTTGAAGAGCAGAAAGAAGCACAGCTACTCCTTCATTATTTTTTTCAAGCAGCACACGCCTGCTTTCTCAACCTTTATTAGACTGATGTTGTCAGGCAGGAACCTACATTTCCTTTCACCCCAAGTGCATCCCCCAGACACTTTTATCCTTGCTTCCTTTCCCCTGTTTCTAGGAGTCAGGGATGACATCACTCTCCCAAGCTCAGTGTGTTGGGGTTTAATTGGTATCAGAAAAAAACCCCAACCAACAGAGCAGGACGAGCTGTGTCCAGGGCTTTTCTCTGGGTTTTCAATGGCTGTCATGGTCAGATCCCCAGTAATGTGCTGCAATGAATCAGCACCTTGCAGACATGGAATAAATTAGTCTTGGGAGAAGAACTTTACCATAGAAGCAACATAAACTTTGTTGTATTACCCTAAGGTGCCCAGTAATTGCTGTTGATTGGAAGGGAAAAGCCATCCAGAGGAGAAATGCAATTTGTTGCTGTGGCTACTAGCTCCCAGATTTATTATCTCTCCTCATTCTCTCTGAGTGTTGTAAAATACACCACACATTCAGCTTGCTTTCTTCTTTTGCTGTTGTTTTTGTTTTGTGGTTGGTTTTTTTTTAAATTTATTTCAGAGTAAACCCTGTCTGCAGGTTTATAGCACTGGCAGGTGCAGCATCACTGTGGACTTGCACTGTAACTGCTCGGTGCTGGCATTTGTTCAGAGGCTGCCACTGAAACACAAAACACATTTCCTTGAAGTGCCCTCTGTGTCTCACCCTGAGGTGGAGCCCAACCTTGGCTCTGTGTAAAGGCAAAAGTGGAGAAAACATCTGGGATATTGAGTGGCCACAGCAAGAGTTTTCACAGTTTCAGGGAAATGTGGTTCTCATGCACATACACATATTGTGGATGAAAAATAAATACATCAGTTTCAAAGATGAATTGCATGTACAATGTTTTATACTTATAAAATTGGGAAAGTAGTGTGAGGCAGAGAGAATTATTTCAGAGTGTGAGAGAGCAGAGTGCAGCACCAAGGAGGAAGGAAGGGCCTTTCCCTAAAGGAAGAGGCAGAGTTGTTTCTCCTGTTCCTCTCTAGGATTTTTGGGTGAGCTTGGAAAGTCCTTCCAGCCCCTGAGTACAGTAACAGCGCTGCTGACCTTGGTGCTGAGAAGTGGGCAGGAATTGCTGTGAGGTGCCTTGGACTCTGAGGGATGCTATTGCTGCTCGTCATCCTGATAAAACTCAGTGCAGTGTGAGCATTTCTCCTCTGCCTTCCGCTGATAGGGTTTTGCTTTTCATGGGGTGAGTCCCAAATTCCACTAACATATCTTCTTAAAGATATGTCCTGCAGAGCAAAGCCATGTGTTAAACATGGCACAGGAAATTGTTACACCAGAAATGAAAGCTAAAGCACCAAGAGAGCACAGGGTCTTCTTCAGAGGCTGCTTTTTAGCACAGTAAATGAGGAAAAGATGTTGTCAGCTCTTACATGGCCTGGGAGTTAAGAAGTCTTGGTGGTATCTCCTTGACAGGAGCCTGGAAAACTGGCTCTTGATAGAGGGGTCTCTTGGGCCAGCTGCAGCTTTCTGAGATCTCCTAATTTCCCCTGAAAAGATGCTCAGAGCTTTATTTGGACTGCCAAACGAATATTTTGATTAAACATCCTGATTTACCATTTGAAAAAAGAAAAAAAAAATAATTTTTTTCCTCATTCTGGAGGAGGGTTATTTAGTTAGGTTGACAGTAGAAGAGAAATTCAGTAGGGTACAGGAGATTTGTGAAGCAACCACTGTGCTCTCCTGGGTAATATTCTTCAATTTTCCCTTCCTCATGTGATCTGACTGCTGGGATCTCATCTGAAGATCCTTCATCTATCCAAAAGAGGCTAAAATCCCCCTCCTTACCCCCACCTCACACTCTTTGTCTATTGCCTCATGTTTTCCTACTGTTTGCTGCCCTGTGGCTCCCAGCCGGGGCATGCCTCTGTTTTCAAGCAGGTCCTGGGTTTTTGTACCCTGTCAGCCACTTTGGGACTTTGTCTCCCAGTCTGGTGCTCTTTATCTCAGTCCTTTCACATTGTGCAGCTCCTTGCTGGGTCAAGCTGTGCCATTTCCAGTACCACAGGTGATGGAGCTTTTGTTTTGCAGCTCCTCAGTGCTGTGGGGTGAGGGCTCGTTCTGCAGAGCTGAGACTTTATCTCACTAAACACCGGGCTGCATTTTCCAAATAACTCAGATTTTGAGCTGGTCAGGCAGCAAAAGAACTCCAGATTTTCAAACATGCCTCACCTATTAACTCTCTAATGACTTCCCAGCCAAACCTGGGGAGCACAGGGCAAGCTTAAGTGTGTAGATGTTTGTTAATAAAATGGGATTTGCTCTGAGATCTTGATGGCAGCCTGAACTTTTCTGCAGACATGAACTGCAGCTCCTGGGTGCTGTGCACTTGCAGAAACACAAGCGTTTACACGAGGCAGAGAAGGACTGTGCAGCCCAAAGGCCACATGGCCCATGAGCTCAGACAGAGAGTGTCCATGAGAGGCAGCACACTCATCATCACAGTTCACTAATTACCTCAATTACTGTGGCAGCTTCCTGATCCCACGCCAGCTTTCAAGCTTGTTCCTTGATCCCTGTTTAATGACAGAGTGCTCCCCTTGTTAATTTTTATATTTATGGCCCCTGCCCTCACATTCTTTAGGTCTGTAAAATTTTACGCTCTGTGAAACTGTTCAGGATTCAAGGTGACCCGTGTGCTACCCCGGCTGATGTGCACCAGAGCCAGCCCAAGTTCCCAAAAGCTTATGGGAAACTTGAAAATTCTGATGTAACAAGTTCAAAGTGAGCAAATATCAAAAGTGTTCTTGGAACTCTTCAGCCTCTAGAACTGGTTTTGTGTCAGAAAACTTTTTTCTCTAATTAAAATAGGCACTATTTTTTCACAGGAATTCATCATAAAAAAATCTATGTGTTGTCTCTGGGATGTGGGGGATTTTAGATTCTTGTTTGGCTCATGTTCTCTGGCAGCTAAAAATAGTGGATTTTTAAAATGGTGATATAGCATCCCACAATTTATTTATAGTTGCAATCAAATACTATTTAAACTTCAGTGGTTGTATATTCTTATTTAATGTACAATAGTTTTGTCATGGATTTCAGTACATTCATAGGCTGAATTGCTGTTATAATTTAAATGAAGGGTTTTTTTCCTGTGCCAAATGAAGTTATCAGTTCAGCCATAGGTTTTGAAGAGAAGCAGAGAGATTAATGTAATAACCCAAGCTAACTTCTTGACTAACACAAGTCATAGGATTTCAGTCACTGACGTATCCGTCCCAAAAACTTCTGGTTGACCTGGAATGAAAATGTGTGTATGTGTGTATAAAATTCAATCTTCTTTGAAAGATAGGAAATGATAGAAAAGCTACTGCATCCCTTGGCAATCTGTTCCAATTTGTTAGAATGAGTTCTCCTAACTCTTCCTCAGACCTCCATTCAGATAAGGTTGGAATCATTTAAACCCCCTGTCTCATCTCTCCTTTGCCTGTAAATGTTTTCTGTTGTCAGTGCTTCCAGCTGCTGTTCAGGTCATTCCCACACTTAATTTCAAGAGTTCATTGGAACCTCTTATTCTCTGTACAGCCCCTGGGGTTTTGTTGTTTTTGAAAAATCGTAAGTATTTGATTGGCTTCCATAACAAAATGGTACAGGAAAACCTCACACACTGAAACGGAGGACAAGTCAGCAACTGCCTGATTGCAGGAAGGTGTCAGCTCACCCCAAATGCTGCTGGGTGGGTAAATAAAGGAAATTGTGCCTGTGGTTTTGATTTTTCCATTTATAAATAACACAGTCGCTTTTGGAGGCCAGTCCTGGTTTAATCCCAGAATCTCAAACTCCCACCTNAACCAAGACACATCTTGAGCAGACTCTCGAGTCTCCCTCTCCATCAGGGACGCTGCCTTGGAGCACACAGTGCAGCCTGGGTTCTGAGTGTGCTCTGACTGCTCTTTGCACTGAGGTTTTCCCTGGAGGCAGCAAGTGAAGCTGCTGGGGGTGTTGCTTGAGGTGCATTGCACTGTGCTACAGAATCACAGAGTTATTTAGGTTGGAAAAGACCTCCAGGATGACCAAGTCCAACCTGTGACCAATCCCCACCTCGTCAGCTAAACCAGAGCACTGAGTGCCCCATCCAGCTTTTCCTTGGACACCTCCAGGGATGGTGACTCTCCACCTCCCTGGCAGCCTGTTCCAGTGCCTGGCCACCCTTCCAGTGAGGAATGTTGGAGGTGTGTATCCAAGGGGGCTGGTGCCCTGTTAAATCCTGGGTTTGCCCCCCACCATCAGCTCCATGCTTTCAGTCTGGTCTCACCCTGGCTGTTGCAGCTCACCTGGTGCCTGTGCAGAGCACAGATGGCTCATTTCCTCTCCTTGCTCTGGACATTCTGCTTTGTTTCATTTCCTTCTGACTCTCTCCACTTTTCTACCTCTCTTTGCTCCCAGGCCATTCCCCTGAAGCCCCGCACTGCCCTTCCACTTGGCCTCGTGTTCATGTTCAGTCCTCTGCCTTATTCCCCTCACAATTCAGTGTTTCCTTGTAAATCCACCTCAGCTGCTCCATACCTGCCCTGTGCCTCCAGGCACTTCTGCCAGCACAATTTCTGAACATTTTGTCGATGTTTCCATCCTAGTTACCCATCGGATCTGCTCACCACATGAATTCCCTGGCTTTTTAGCTGGTCACATCTCTGGGCAGGAAGGGGAAAGAAATAATTGCTGCAGGCATAGGGGTCGAGGTGTTCGGCTGCTCCTCTTCTGCTCTTTAACAACCTGAGTGTTGGCCATTAACCATGGTAAAAACAGCTGCCTATTTCCAAGCAGAGTGGAGTATATTTATGAGTATATTGTGAGAAGATATGGAAATCTGGGTATTCTGTTTAATAGCTAGAATTTAAAATGCTAAGGTTCTTTTTATTCTGATCAATCAACTTATTTTTTTCCTTGAGCACTGCCATTCTAGAACCACAATAACCCCTCAATTAAATGCATATTTAAACCTGTAAATTGCAGTGAACAGGAGTGACCAGAGTTGGTACCCACTGCTGTCTGTTCCACATGAATTGCAGAGCAGGGATACTCATGTCAGCATATGGAGAACCTGTCCAGCACCACATCTGCCAAATCACTGGCTAAGCAATGCTTAATTAGAAAACTGGAGCTGCCAAGGGATGCTCTGATGGTGTGTGCAGGCATCGTGTGGGGTTTGCATCCCCAGACCAGCTGGGGAGGGTCGGCAGCCCTCAGCTGATGGTTCCTGAAGGAAGGAAGGGCTGCCTGCACCTGCAGTGTGGGAATGTGGAATTATCCAGGGGGTTGTAAGCCTAAAGGCAGTTTTGGAGAGGAGCCTGGTGTTGGTTTCCACCACTGAAGATGATGGCATCCCCTGAGCTTCAGTGGTTAAATGGCTGCTTAAATATTTTATAATACTTTGCATCTTTCAGTAAAATAGACCTGAGACTGTCAGAGTCCTCTGAAGATCCCAGCCTTTGGCTATGTGGTCCTGAAGTTCTTTCCTGGTTGTGGAAGTCAATGGCAGCAATATTAGGGAATTCAGTGGAGAAGCAGTTGCTGTAGAAGAGCAGGAGAAACCAGTGTGGGATAAAGATTTAAGGAGAATTTTCTCATTTTAAAAGAAGTGATAGACTGCTGCGTCTCCAGGACGCTGCAATCCCAGGGTACAATAGGGAGAGATGCTGCAGGACTACCATGATGGATGATAATGAATGCTTCTCTGCATTAGATTTACATTTTCTAGAGAGAAACATTTATTAGTGGTGAGTGATGGTGTGGTCTTTGGGGTTTTTTTCATCTGCTATTTCCTGATCCACTGACAAATCTTAACTCTTCACATTCTAGCTGTTGTTAATTATCGGAAAGACCCTTCTCAGAGCTGACTGCATTTGGACAGGCTGGGCAGTCTGGCCCAGCAGGTCAGCTGAAAGTCTGGTCCGAGTGCAAAAGCAAAAGTGTGGGAGGCAGAGCTGGCACAGCCTGCCAGCTCATGGAAAGAATATTCCAGCTTCAGGGGGACTGGGGAGTTACTTCCTTTGGATCTTGCCCCAAATGCCACCTCTGCCTTTCTCATCCCAGGCCCCAGTCTGGCTTGGCTGGATCAGTTTGATTCCCACAGGATGCACGGTGGAGCCAGGGCAGATTCTTGAATGTTTGAGGGAGGAAACCTGGCCCTGGCCAAGTCCAAGGACAATCTTTTCCAAAGAGGTTTTGATTGCTGCTCCAAAGTTGCAGTGTTGCCAGTTCAGGAAATAATGTAGGAAACAAAAAAGAGAAAGCAACCTTCCTCACAACCCACTGAATCATAATCTTTAAATCATGAGATTTAGAAAACAAACAAAATGTCATTGAAAATTTTTATTGTGGTTTCTTTGGCTTTTAATCTTCTTACTCTCATGGGTAATATTGTTCTTCATTTGAAATTCCTCGTAACCACAGACTCCTCTGATAGAGGCTGGGATAATCCTTTCTGAGGAGAGTTACCATGCATTAATTGCTTGTCTTGACTCTTTTCCTTCCCTTTTTGCCTACTTCACCCTACCTTTTTGTTATGCAGAGACCTGCACTGGAGCTACAAAATGTGTCTGGGGAAAATGATAGAAAAAATTAATATAACTACTTCACACGTATTATGTCTTCTGATTATTTTTTAATAAAAAATTATATTGCTTGCACAAAAGTTATACATGAAAGTGTAATTGCATCATCAACTGCTGTCTAATTGCTAGGAAAAATATTAGCCCAAACAGAGCTTAAAGTAACTTAGTGTTATAATTAAATTTAGAATCTTTCAATGTATCTTACAAAATACTTCTCAGACATTCCAAGTACTTAAAATAATTTTAAATCATTCTCATTTCTTTATACAGTTTCTGTCACCTCCATGGTGATATAAATTATTCGGTAATTACAGTAAATATAAGCTTAATTAACTGTAATTAACTGTCCAAATCACTAGTAGTAATATATATTTTATTTTAATCCTCTTTTGATTTCATGGCTTCAAGAGTAATTGTTTGCTTGGTGGTGGAAAGGAGGGTGAAACATTGGCCTCTGCAGAGCGATCTGGAGGAGAGGTGTGAGATAAAAACCCACCAGGAAATGGGCATCGCCTGTCAGGGCTGCATTCTCACCTGTCTGAGGCAATTCTCAGCTTGTATCAGTACCAACCTGTGTTTAATAGAAAAAGCTGAGGCCGTCAAATATCCCTTGGGAATGTTGGTTATTAATCCTTATTCCTTGGTCTGTGAGTATTCCAAGCTGGTCTCATTTTTTATTTTGCAGTGGGAAGAAATCACATGCACAGAGCTTGGGATTTATATTCACCCTACAAAGGGTGTGCTCCTGTCACATCCATCAGAGGCTGCCAAGAGATTGTTGGGTTTTTTTATATTTTTTAATTTGATGGGAGAGGGAAGGAGAGGGGGGCTCCTGATACTTTTATTCAGCTGACTAAAGAGCTCATGTTAACATTCACTTCTTAAAACACAGCGTTGGCCTGTGTGTAAAATGAGCTTTGAAGTGCAGAGCTGACAAAGCCCAGGGGGAAGTGTGTCTTTTATTAACAACTGCTGGTACACTGCAGCAACTCCACTGGAATGTTTAGAGGAAACCTTTTCTGTGTGAGCAAGAAGGGTTTCTGTGCTGAGACAGAAACCGCTGTGGCGGGAGGCTTTGGTGACCCTTTGTCCTCCTCCTGCACCCCTGGGAGCTCCTGGAACCCACAGATGGGGTGGCAGGATCAGCACTGAGGTGAACAAGTCACTCTGCTCTGGAGATCTTTGAATTTAAGATTAGTGACGTGGTAGTTGGTTTGAGGTTGAAGAGTTTTTGTCTTTTTTTTTTTTTGTAGGGGTGTGTTTTGGGGTTTTTTGGGTTTTGTTTTTTTTGGGGTTTTTTTTTTGGCTTTTTGTTATTGTTGTTTTGGGGTTTGATTTTCTTTTTGGTGTTGAGCTGTCTTAGGGCCCCCAATGGCATTTCAGGAGTTCAATGGTGTGCTGGGTTCTGGTTCTTCAGGATGGGCTTAGTGCTTTTAGAAAACATTTTAACAAGAAATCCACAGTAGTGGGTTCTACATCTATACCTCTCCAGATGTACTTTAAATATATAATACAGCATGTGGGCCCATTCTTTCCTTTCTTTAATCTACCTCGCACAAATGAAGATTCATCAGGGAGACACAAACCTGCAGGTCTCTTCTCGCTCTCCTTCCCACAGGGATTTCCATCCTTGCTTCTACATCCTTCCTTTGCCTCACAGAGCCCCAAAATACATCCCAGCCACTGATGGGACTGTGCTGAGCACAGATTGGTGTAATTAGGAAAAAATCCTCCACTATGAGGGTGCAGAGGCCCTGGCACAGGTGCCCAGAGCAGCTGTGGCTGCCCCTGGATCCCTGGCAGTGTCCAAGGCCAGGTTGGACATTGGGGCTTGGAGCAGCCTGGGACAGTGGAAGGTGTCCCTGCCCATGGCTGGGGTGGCACTGGGTGGCTTTAAGGTCCCTTCCAACCCAGACTGTTCTGTGATTCCATAATCCTGTTAGAGATATTCTTAAAACCAGGTTAAAAGCCTGTCCAAGGCCAGAGGAAAAGCTCAGTATCAGTGCTGGGATTAGACACTCACAGTTCTTGGCTTTGAGATTTGAGGATCTGAGACTGGCTGATACAGAATGAAATACGAGCATCCTGAATTTTTCATGTTGCAGTTCAAGTATATTTGGGCTAGATTCATCAAAGGAATAACCGGGAGAGATATTTTTCATTTGTAGAATCCTAATGAATACATGACACCACTATTCATTATTTATCTGCTTTCGTATTTTAATTAATGGTTCTACTGGCCATTTCTGATTTTTTTTTCCCCTTATTTATAGAAAGCCATCACTTCAAAAATATTGAGTCATGCCCTTGTTTGTTACCTTTCATAACTTTTCCTTAGTATTAGGACAGAGTGAACTTTGCTGTAACTTTTAAACACATAAATGAAGGAGAAGAATGCCATCTATTTTGCTCTTCCTTTGAGTCCTGTCAAAATTTGTGGTTTTCCTCCCCCCAAGTGCTTTTACAATGCAGCTGACATAATTTTAGCCGGGGAAGGAGGTGTTTCTTGTGCGGGAAGGAACCACTAGAGGACACCACCAGACGACACATAAAGCAAACAAACACTGCTGTAAACAGAGAAGGTGGGGGAAATTTGAAGGGGTGGGAAAATGCTGATTCCTAAGGTTTTGTGTGGATGAGTGAAGCCAACCTAGCACCTCCTTATTGCCAACCAGAACCCTTGGGCTGGGAATGACCAAATCCTTGCAACACCATGCTTGGGGTTGTCCTGTGCAGGGCCAGGAGTTGGACTTGATGATCCCTGTGGGTCCCTTCCAGCTCAGGAGACTTTGTGATTCTGGGGCTGGAGTCTATGAGCTTTATTTCTCATGGTTCTAGACCAGACCTGTCAGGAGCAGCCTCTCCCAGAAGCTCTGCAGAGCTGCTGTCACTGACCTGGCGGAGCTCTGGACCTGCAGCAGGGTAGGGATGAGGGTGAGCTGACATTTCTCACCATGGGAGCCCTTGTCACCCCTGCAGTGCTGGTTCTCAGTGGTTTCTGCAGGACAGTCTTTCCAGGGAGGAAAAACCTCCTGACCTGCTGAAGCAGATGGTGGAAATGTGAAGCAGACCTCCCCCTTGCAGGTTGCCCTTTAAAAAAGTGGCTTCAAACACCTGGAAAGGTTTAAAACTTTCAAATCACAGATTTAATGACAGGATAATGATGTCAACGAAGCAATTAGGGCTGGGAGGTGGCACAAATGTCAACATTCTCCCTGTACAAAAGCCGTACTCAAGCCTGGTACAATGGTTTTTACCATTTGTTGAAAAACAATGCCAAAACCTACCCGTTTTAAGCATCTCTAAAATACTCAAGGCAAAATAAATATGAAGTATTTGCAGAAGAATGAGATTACAAACTCTCATTCTTGGGCTCTTGCCTCTAAACCAAAAGTCAGAGGCAAAAGGGGACGGGGGATAAATGTTTCACAAGCCTCTGCAACCCTAAATGCAAAACCCTCATGAAACCCAGCTGAAAAATTGCCTGTTTTTCATGTGTCTCTCACATCTGTGTGGTGCAGTGGATATCAGAGGAACTGTGAGCCCTGGGGATTTCTTTGAGGTCTTTTAATCCCACAAAAATTATGTAAATCATGTGAAATCTCAGTTCTGATGATGATGATGGCGAGGCTCGGGTGATTGCTTGAGTTGCAAAAGGGTTTTGTGCTTGGCCTTTGACTTCCCCTCCTTATTCTCTGAATGAATACAGCTCAACTCCCAAATGCCAGGGATTTCAGGGAATGCAAAAGCATCCAGGAAAATTCTCTTCTTATTTCTCTACTTATCGCTAAAATGCCTTTTAAAATGGCTTTGAGTTTACCTGTGAGAAACATTAAATCACACACAGAGAAATGTATCTGCCCTAAAAAGCTGCTCTTAATGTGAGAAGCTTTGCCTGGGAGTGGCAGGACCGTGCCAAGCCTGAGGGCTCTTTTCTAGGCGATTTTTAGCCAAATCCACCCATATTTGTTTCTCAGCATCTCTCTCAAAATGGCAACCCCCCACCAAACAAACAAAAAACCAAATGAAACAAATAACACAGCTCCAAACATCTGATATGGGTATTGATTATATCTTTTTGTTAAAAAAATATGACCAAAAAACTGGTGTTTGCATTGGCTTGTTTGGGTTGGTTTGTTTGTTTGGTGTTGTGGTTTTTTTTGTTGTTGTTGTTTTTTTTGTTTGTTTGTTTGTTTTGTTATACTTTCAGTATTTATCAGAACTAAAGCTTAAAACAACAGAAGTTCCAAAAAAATTATCATACTTCAATATTTCAGAGATGAGGTTTCTCCAATTTCTCTTTAACTTCTTTCAAAACTTTGAAACTATTTTTTTTTCCTAATTGGAATAAAGAGAGTTTGGAGACTATTTAGATGGATTCCTAGTTAATCTGCTGGAATAGTGTGGGCTTGGTTTTTTGTTTGTTTGTGGGGTTGTTTGTTTGTTTTGTTTTTTGTTTGTTTTTGGTTTTTTTCCTACTGGCATCATGGACAAGGATTCCCCTCAGTAAATCCTTCCTCCACTACGGTCCCATCTCCAATGTGATTTATGTAGATTAGAAGCTGGACTGGCCAAAAAGCACTAATATAATACTTTATTTTATGGAAAACTGTGGGGTTTAGCTCTCTCAGAGGATGGTTTTGCTCTCAGTGGGAACGTTCCTGCCTTTCCCTTCTTTTAGCTGGGCTCAGGAGTGACACAAAGCTCATTCTTCAGACGTGGCGCAGTGGTAACTTCTCTTCAAGGCTGTTGATGATTTTCTTTTCAGGGACAAACCTCCACAGATTTATATAAATAAATTGTATAAAGATACAATTTATTCCCGGAGGAACAGAGCATCTCCTGCTTCCTGTGGGGATTTTCAGACTCGGAGCAGCTTCTGTGCCTGTGCTCCCACTGGGGAAGGTGCAGAAGCAGCCTCAGAGTGGTCCCTGCCTGAGGAGTTTGCCATCGAACTGCTTTTTAAACTGATCTTTCTTCACTGAGTTCCCTTTCCCTTCCTCATTGCCTTCCCCTTCCCTCTTTGCTTTTTCCTTTTTTCCTCTTCTTTTGTCTTTTTGCCTCTTTTTTGTCTACCTCTCTTTTTTTCCTCTTATTTTGTCTTTTTGCCTCTTTTTTGTCTGCCTCTTTTTTTTCCCCTCTTACTTTGTCTTTTTGCCTCTTTTTTGTCTGCCTCTTTTTTTTCCCCTCTTACTTTGTCTTTTTGCCTCTTTTTTGTCTGCCTCTTTTTTTTGTCCTCTTATTTTGTCTTTTTGCCTCCTCTTTGTCTGCNTTTTTCCCCTCTTACTTTGTCTTTTTGCCTCTTTTTTGTCTGCCTCTTTTTTTCCCCTCTTACTTTGTCTTTTTGCCTCTTTTTTGTCTACCTCTCTTTTTTTCCTCTTACTTTGCCTTTTTGCCTCTTTTTTGTCTAC
>VYZR01052933.1:9150-35565 GCA_013400675.1 Oxylabes madagascariensis | reverse complement strand
CCTGCCCAACAGATCCTCAAAAACCACAACTGCTGATTATGAAGAAAAGCAAGTAAAGAAAAACCTGAAAACTTGAGGAAGTAAAGTACCTAGAATGGTATAAAAAAATACCAGTTTGAGAACTGAATTTGTGCGTTGTTTGGGGCGGAGACCCCCGTGCACCCACCACTGTCTTGCTCGCTTTTTGCCGATCACAAAATTAATAAATTGTTTAATTTGAAATTGGAACAAAGGAGTATGTCTCCTCATTCATATCACAGTCAAGCCACGCTGCCTCTTAGTCAAAACATACCCCCACTCCCCCTGTTATGAGTGAGGTTAAGAGCAGTGTTCACAAAGTCTGGAAAAAACAAAATGCTATTTTCAGCTATGAAATAGCCTGCAGAAAAGGAGGCTCAGGAGTGATGTTATTACTCTACATCCCCCTGAAAGGAGGTTGTAGCCAGGTGGGGGTTGGTCTCCTCTCGCCCAGGCAACCAGCAACAGGATGAGAGGACATGGCCTCCATCTGTGCCAGGACAAATTCAAATTGGACATTATGAGGAATTTCTTCACAGAAAGGGTGATGGGCTGCCCAGGGAGATGGAGGGTAGAGGTGTTTAAGGAAACAATGGACTTGGCACTGAATGCCATGGTCTAGTTGACAACATGGTGTTCTATCATTGGTTGGACTCAATCTCACAGGTCTTTCCCAACCTAATTGATTCTGCAATTCTGTAAAATAGAGTATCAAAAATTACTGACAGCCTATTCTTAGCTTTAGTGAAAGCATATTAGCCCCAAACACAGTAAAATTGGAGGAAAATCACAGTAAGAACAAATACCAGTGATAAAATAAATGCATTATGAGAAACCAGACCTTTCTTCCCAGTGATTGCTTTAACAAAATTTAAAGAAGCAGGGTATGATACATATATTACAAAACAAAACTAGACCAAACTAGAAGTCTTTGATGTATTCAATCTTATTTTGCTTTACAATCAATTTTATAGTTTTAAAGTAGAAAACACTCTGACAATAAAGGACTTCTAATTTTTTTTTCAAAGTAAAAATGTAAGTGTGCCTTCTTGTAATACAAAATCTAGAACACTAAGTATTTCCAAAAATGTATAGCTCTGTTGAGAAGAAGCCATTTTCTTCACCAAAACGTAACATAAACCCAACTCCATAAAAGGAGGGAATCACAAATTAAGCATGGGAATTTGGAGTCAGGATTTCTACAGCTAAGATGACTACAGTAGGCACCAGCAGGTGTCAAAAAGACCTGCAACATTACAAATCAGTCTTGTTTTTTGTGCTCCTACAAGTCACTTCCTTGCAGCCATTTATATGTGTTTTCCTTTCAATCCTTAAAACCAATGAAACCCCTACAATCCAATGCCTGTCACAACAGCAGAACTGGTTCACCTTAGAAGCCCCAGACCCTGGAAAATTCCTCCATCAGAAACTTCCCTTGGTTCTTCTCTTGCCCATGGGACATGGAGTGTTGTTGAACTTGCTCCTTTGTGCAAGTTACATTCCCTCCATTCCTCTCACTTGGTAAAAAATATTCCAGGGATCATCAGTTGTTTAGCAACTTAAGTTTGAGTTGCACATACTTTGGTCTTTACATTGCTGAGCTTCATAGCCAACATAAATAAAAAAAAAAAAACTTGCCCCTTTCCCCACTGTGCCCTACCCAAGTGCCTAAACAAACGGAGGGAAGCAGGCAGTGATGGAAGAGGGAACAATTAAATGGAAGGTCTGCACAATAAAAGCTTCATGTGCATAGTTAAAATATTGAAATGTGCTGGATCCATTCAGGAATGCCAGCTTCTATTCATTTGTTCTTCTTTGGAAGTTTGTAAAAGCAGGAGCTTCTTTTTCCGGTATTCTTCATTCACCTGCTCTGCTTGCTCATCTATGGATTTTCTTAGACATGTTTTGAGTTCCTCAATTCCTTCTCCAGTATATGTAGATATAGGAATCACCTCTCTGAATTCAAGAGTATTTGCCGGAATCATTTCTTCCTCTAGTAAGTGTAAGAAGTCTGAAAAATTGTATTGAAAGAGTTAGTACAATCTCCAAATACTGTATCACTACAAAGCCCATAAAATCCTATTAAATGTAGAAAATAAACTTTAATAAATTACAGTTATAAACATAACTGCTATTAATATACATATTATCTGTTTAATTAGTCTTTTAAAATATAACTGAAATCTCAGAATACAAGCACTAACATAGCAGTTATACCATTCTTAATGCTGCCATGAGAAGATACTATACACTTCCAATGAGTACAAAGAAATCCCAAGTTGCAGAATATGGGAGAATATGGCGTTAAGCCTTTCTGGTTTCTACACACTCCAGGAAAGAGAAAGGAATTCACCCCAAAGTAATCGTAAGATTGAAGTAAACCTACATAGACCTGTCCAGAATGTTCATGTGTTTAGGCCAAAGTCACATGACAAATGTCAGTGCCTGTAAGGGGACCTTCTGTGGAGGTTACTCTTATTCCAGACACCTAGACTGGAAACTTAGTCTCTCCTATCATGGTTGGGAAAGATCACCTGGGATATCTCTATTTTATTACAATCCTTTCCCAACAGCGAAGCCATTACAAATGCATATAAACAGAGCTCTAAATGCAGGGAGTGATTTTAAACGTATGTTCAAATAATAAATGTAATAGCTGACTTCAGTTTCAAACAACTTTCTGCCAACGCAGAGTTATCCATATGAAATCTTACTACTACTTTTGATGAAAGTTATTGGAATTTCATTTACCCTGAGGATTCTCCAGTTGTGTCATAAGTTCATCCAAGTTATCCTTTGCACAAGGCAAATCCATTTTATTAATGGCAAGAATTGCAGGTTTTGTTACAAGCTCCTCTTTGTACAGCTCCAGTTCCTTAAAAGACAAGTAAATTTCCCTTAGTAAGTATTTGTAGTTTAACAAGTGCTACTTCAATTTCACATCTCCTCCTGCATTTAACTGCCTAAATAGCCTTTTTTGCCCAAGCAGCTGTGAGTTTGACTCAGGTGCTCTGCTCAAGGCTGATACATTGAAGCACAGAAGAAAATAACGTTCAGTGATTCAGTCATTTTTTGCTCAAAGACAGATTTCAGGTAAACAGCCTAGCTCATTCTGAAAAGCCTCTTACAAAATGAATGAGAGTTTTGGTTTTTGTTTATTCTGACATCCATGAACACAAAATCAATTTCAGAAAAACTTCAGACATATAAAACATGTAAGAAAATAATTTGGAGAGTGTTATAATTCTTAAACATTTTCATATTAGAAAATCACAACCTGAATAAACTAAAAATAAACAGCAATACCTGAAATGTACCTGAAGATTCATCACCCTAAGTCACATAGTTAGAGATAAATTTAAAATTACATAATATGTATTATTTTGAATCAGAAGCATAGTTAAGAGATGGAAACAGTGAATGTCTGCAAAGCTGGGGCCTAATGTCTTACCTATGTGAGTTTATGCAGTAAGGGCATCAAGGCAGGGCTTAATTGCAACCACCTATTTCTACTTCTTAAAATGCTACTGGATTGGGGAACTAAAAATGATGTGTCTTTTTACCTTTACTTGACTATAAGAAATATCCCACATGCTGCATAGATTAATCAATTCTATTAAAAATTATGTGGTACCCAACATAAACTAGAGTGGTTTAACCTGGACAAGTAAAAATAAAGACTTCATCATTTTGGAGAATCTCTTTGTTAACTGGCCTTATATTATAAATCCAGAAGACACACTAACATTTATATGTTTCTCAATCAAAACTGAGCCGTTTTCTTGACTCAACACATAACTACAACTGTCACATAGGAAGATGAGAACTTACCTTTGTTAGAAGCAATATCGTTTCAAAGGCTGTTCTGAATTGAGTCTTGATAGACAGCTGAAACCCAGAAATATCAACCTGAAAAAGTTACACAAAAACAAGCTTTGTGGTGTAAAATCATGTTACATTATCAAGGTACCCTCCATCAACTACTTTGGCCTGGAATATGCATGGCCATGTGTTCACTTCTGGGCAAATAACAGAGGGCAACTATACAGCAAAGAAACATTGGACACTGGACGCACAAACTGGTTAATTCTGATACAGTGTTTCTCACAGGTCTGGTTTTTAAACTTCTGATGGGAATCTTACAGAAAAAAATTACGTTTTTGTTATGCTTGGAACACTTTACTGTTCTAAATTAATTGGAAATTTTCAATGATAAATTCTATTTAAGAATTTAATTTATCATTAGTCATTTGAGTGTTCCATTCTGTAAACAGAATTACAGCTATATTTATCATAATCATGCAAATTACAAATGATTTTCTAAATTCCAACTACATTGCAATTAAGATGTATTTTATTTATTGCGCTTTGATTTCATTAAACTGTAAATTTTATTTAACTTACGACTAAGAGAAGCTGTTTGGTTCTTTCTACATGTTTGAGAAATTTGTGGCCCATTCCTTTGTTTGCATGTGCACCTTCAATCAGTCCTGGGAGATCAGCTACTGAAATCTAGGAAAAGTTTCAAACAAAATATTTCCAGTAAGCAAACTCAGAGACTTTAAACTATCAACAGTGATTATCATGTTACATAAACAAAAGAATCCAGACAAAATAATATGCATTGGCTGTTTCAATATGATCTATCATTAGAAGCAGATTAAACAAAATGCTGCTATTACACAGACCTGGTGCTCCTCGTGTTCCCTGTCTATTTTTTATAGCTGTCTGAAAAGTACAAAATAGAGGGTAATAATACCTCAGCAGAGATCTTACAAAATGTAGCTATTACCTGAGAATAAAACAGATCTGACAGGTGAGCAGCTTAGGCTATCACATTTGTATAGAATTCAAAGTGTTGCTGGAAAAGAAAATAAAGTCTGTTCCTTGTGGCTACAGAGTATCATTACTCCAAATAGAAACCCACTTAACACTGCTCCCCTGAGCATGGGAAGATACAAGAACTTGACTTCTGCTCTTCAGCTCAAATCAGACTTTGATTAATCAATCAGCTTCCAGCCAGAGCCCAGCAAAGACTGCCACAATGGAAAGGGACTTTGTCATTTTCTCTGCTGGTTGAGAAGGCTGTTGGACAGCTGAGGCAGACTGAAAAAAGAGCAGAATGATAATGAAACCCCCAAAATAGCCACTCAGTAAGTCACACAAAGCTAAGAGAGTGAAGTAAAGAAGAGCAAAGGTAGGGTCTTCAAATCTATCTAACACCCATTTAGACAGCAACTGGATTAAACTGAACAATGTCTGAAGCCAGCATACCATAAAATTTCCAGTGTGCTACTTATTGCAGAAGGGGGCTCAGATACTCTGGTACAAAATGTGCTTCTGCTAGTTGTCAGCATCTGGTACTGAGACTGAAACCCAACTCTACTCAAATCCTCTACTTTTGTGTCTTTTTTTCAAAGCAGTAATGACAGCACCAGGAACTTGCACATACTTTCTTTTTTATATTGTACTAAGATAAAATGAGCAAATTGTTACATATCTCTTTAAAAGTATCAATGTTCTGTTGGAAAAAATGAGTCATTGTCCTTTGAGTGATACAGGAAAGACACCTCAATTACATTGCTTATGTTGTTTGGGTTTCAGCAGTTGCAACATGGAGAGTACTTCCTCTTACTCCCAGAAGTTCCCTGTGATCACAACCCCTAGTTCCCTCAACTTCAGAAAACAGGTATTTTGTCCATATAGTTCCAATATAGCATAGCACCCAATACTGTAGTATAAAAACCATGAAGTGTAGAAATGGCCAAAAGTAAAGATCACTGGCTATGACAAGAAAAAGACTTAAGAAAAGAAAGCCAGGAGTGCAAGTAGATCTCTTCCTGGAGAAAGATACACCAGTATCTTTTTATGAGCAAGAGATCCTCATTCATGGCAGACAGTTTTTTGAAAGGGCTATGAAAAATCCTGTTTGTTTGTAGCACAGCTTTCTAGGATAAGCTACCCTAAACTAGCAGATAAAATGAATATAAAAAAAAATTCCCTTAGACATATTGCATCTCTACAGGGAACCAGACAAACTAGACTTACTTTCTTTAATACACAGTTTTGCTGAAGTTTGTTAAATGAAGATTTCAAGCATCAGCTACTGAATCTCCCTAGCATTATCGATTTTGAAAGCAAAAACAGTAGTTTTTTGTCTTTTCATATCTGAGGGTTATGTTTTTCTGGTCTACTTGTCTGAAACCCTTTTATGCACTCGCCTTTTATCTTGAAAGTGACGAGTCCGGTGCTGCATGTATCATACACTTCAAAAACAAAGTAAAAGCACATCAAAGAAGATTCAAGCTTGAGGAATGAAAATGTTTGTTGCAACTTTTAAGTGAAGCTGGGGTCCAAAATCTATTAGCCTCTCTAATCTCATTTAGCTCTGTTTTCCCACTCAGTTGATACTGTAGAAAGGATTCCATGCACCACACAATTATCTGACAACTTTTATCTGAAGAAGCTGGGTGGAACAGAGTTCACAAAAATTAAGGTGGGAGGGCCATAACTCCACTTGTCTTTCAGAACCACAGCCTAGCACAAATCGAACTGGACCCAGGTGCCTCACCTCTCAGGTAGTGCACTATCCAGGCTGTTCAGGTAATCACTATCAGGTCATACTATTTCAGTTTTTAATTAAAAAACCCAACCCACCAAACAAACAAAAAAACCCCTTATGCCCCAAAAAACAAACCAGACCAACAAAACCTCTACAAACACAAAAAAACCTAAAAGAAAGTTAGAACAGCCAACCTGGAAAGTCATAACAAGAAGTTATGGTAACAGGGTTATGATCTTAAAAATCCCTGCCATTCACTAATGTAGATCCTCAGCTATTGGACAAATCTGCCACTATTTGCATTCTGAAAATAACTGAGTCCAGAGCTTTCTGTATAGGCAACTTGCAGAAAATTTGCTTCTTTTAAATAAAAATAACAGCCTGGTCTCTGAAACTGTGATTTTTTTTCCAAGTCCTAAACTTATAGGAGTATACTATGACACAGCAATCTCAATTCCATAAACAATTTCATACCTCTAAGATTGTAAGCCAGGATTAGAACCAGAGAAAGAAGGTAAGGGAAAATGAGAAGCCATTTATTAAAGTGACTTGAAATAAGCTCTACAGCATATTACTGTATCTGGCTATGAAACTCTCTTATTATTACTTCATAAAACAGTCCTTTTCCCACAACTCCTTTTAAGTCCATGTAAATGTATTTGACATGTACACATTATACATAGATATATATGAAAATACCTACAAGTTTTCATTCTCTTTTGGAAATTCTGTTAAGCAACATAAATAGTCACTCCATATTACTTTAACAAACAATCAGAGTGAAGTTTCATACCAACCTGCTTATAATCTGCATACATGATCTTTCCTAGTTCAGGCTGTATTGTTGTGACTATGGCAAGGGAACAGGAAGAAAACAAAACTGGTTTTAACATTTAAGAAAATGTTAAAGTTGCAAAACATTTAAATATTGTAGGATTTTTTCAGTGTATTTAAATTAAACAAATGTGCAGTAGCAAAAAAAGAAAATAGAATAAGGAATAAAGAAAAAGCAAAATAAGATAGATGGAAATTAGACCACAAAAAATCCAGTGCTTCACCAAGTCTTGTCTCTTTCTGAAGTTCTGCTCCAGTCATCCCAAATGGGAACACTGAAGGTAGAGGAGTCTCAGATACAAAAGCTATTACCTAGACTATGGATTAGCTTCCAAACAGGCATAAAACAAGGAAAGGTAAAGTGAGATAGGATTCTTCAAACTGACAAAAAGGCTGTAGAGAATTGTGAATGGTGCAAAAAGGTCAGTAGGAATTATCAGTACTTGCAGTCTTACTTTTTAATTAAAGAAGATCAGACAACTAATTCTAACTTACTGATAGAGAAATAATAAAAAAATTTTGTCCATTTTTCAATGGACAGATTAAAACCCCAAAATCTTCTCTGTTGCAAGTGGTAGCAAATTCTAAAGCATACAAGATATTTATGCAAAGGAACTTGACAGTACATATTCAGTTGACTGAGTATATTATATACCACAGAGAGTCTCAGTTGCAATAAAATAGGCTGAGACAAAAATAAATGTTAAACAGACCCTGGATTAACAGATTGAAGTATTATGGGGGTGAACACATGAAAAACTGAGGTGGGTAAAGGAACAGGAAACTGAGGCAGCAAGTATCTCCTTGTAGTATTTCTTATAATTAAAAAGCCAGGCAACATTGCTATACCCTATTCTTTATTATAAACCTTTATTATAAGCAAGTCAGTGAAAAGACTTCTTGCTCTCAGGAAATATTACTGCTCTAAAAGTAAGGGTATGAACTTACATGGATAATTTGCAATCTCAGGTTTGGCATGAGAAAGCTTGCTTAACAAGGATGACTTTCCCGCATTTGGAAACCTAGAAGGAAAGTCAGGATTGATACACTGAATAAACACCTATATGATTCCTGTATATTTATTTCCAAAGACATTTGATGCTATCAACTCATTTTTGCATTCATCTACTCAGACTAATTTTTTTTTTTTTTTTTTTTTTTTTTNTTTTTTTTTTTTTTTACAAAACGAACAAGCCCCAGATCATTATGATTTACTTTTTGACATCAAATCTGAATAATTTTTCTAAGTCCAACAATGCTTTCTAAGGATGCAGACAGGAGAGTTATGTCAATACATGTGTACTATATTTAAAGGAAATCTTTCAAAATAATTTAGACAGAAATACGGAATTACCATCCACCATCCAGGTATACTTGGATGCACTCTTCACGTGCTATAGCTAATTTTGTAAATTATGCTTGCATTCTAAAAAGCTGTCATGCAAATATATCTTACCAGTTGGATTTACAGTCTCTTAGCATACACATGATGGTTTATGAAAGTCTACACTTTAAGTACCAGTGACACCTATGTTAGAGTTTAGCTAACGTAGCAAAGCAAATGAAAACTCAGAGAGAGCGAGACTGTGTATAGAGACACACACGTGCACATGGTATGTGTGGTTTTAAGGCAGCGAAGTCGTATGAGGGATCCTGAAATTAGTACTAACCTTGTTTTGTTACCAAGTAAACCTAAAAGAACACCTGGTCTGTGCACACTTGACTGTTGTAACATTTTCCATTTACAAGGGACAGCTATACCTGCATCCTACAACAAAAGTGTTCCTTAAGGGATACACCAGCTTTTACAAAAGCTTCTTCACAGAATACATCTATCTACCCAATGCAGTGGAAATCTAAGTTAAGACTGAAATTTAACACCCACTTGTTTTAAAGATTAACCTGAGCTGGAAAAGGCACAATAGCTTTGATCCATGTAAAACTTGAAGTTAACCTGACATCCAAGGATATACTACAGTCCTTATTCTTAGCACATACTCCATCCAGAAAGTCCACACAAGACTTGTGTTCCAGTCAAATTCATAAATATTTATCACAGCATGATCAAAGAAAACTCTGTCTACAGGCAACTCAACACAGTCACAAGATACAAAGACAGGTGTCCCACAGAAAACCAAACACTCTCCACTTGAATACATGGAGAACCATGGCCTGTTAACAAGGCTGCTACTACATTACAGGCCTTTATAAAGGGGCTGTACATAAATCTTAAAAAAAAAAAAAAAAAAAGCAACCTAATGACTCTTGATATAATAGGGAAGCCATTGAGAACAGTTTCCATAGACTCTGATGTTGAAAGGTGCCTTAAAGACATTCCAGAAGGTTACTCTGGTCATATCCTCGAGAAAACACTTTGTTTCCACTGAAGTAGAATATGTTCTTTGAAGTTAAAATTACAACCTAGGCTAACACATCACAACCTGTACCCAAACTCGATGGGCTTTTCTCAAGTCTACATGTTTGTTTTTTTTTTTTTTTAACCTGATCTAATAGCAAACCACTCACAAAAAAGGTAAAAATGGCAAACACAAAGAGATCAAAGTACAACCACAAACTATCGGAGGCTGATTCGTACTCTCAACAAGAAAATTATATGCTTCTCTAATTGACTGATAATGATTTTTGTGTCTATTTTGAAGGCAAACTGTCAGCTAAAATACAAGATTAAAGAAGCATCAGCATCATAAAACTCCTGTACTTTCACACTGATCAAAACAAGAAAAAAATTCTGTCATGTAGTTACTGAAGACCAATTGAAAATTATGTAACTTTAGAGAAATTTTATATTAACAAAATAATTTCTAATAACAAAAAAAAAAAGAAAAATGTAGTTAGAAAACCATGCTGTTCCCATTTCAAGTTTCCATTTTTTATTGGTATATACCAACTAGACTATGTCCACCTCAAACTCATCATTTCATGTTTCCTATGTTTTTTTATTAATATGGACCACAGGGCTGATTTATGTTAGCAGATGCTGAATAAAACAAAAGTTGTATAACACTACAAGTGTTGGTTGTTGAAAGCTTTCTCCAAATAAAAATATATTTATCTGCATTGTTATAAAGCAGCAACATTGATATGCAAGTCCTACTGTTCTAGTTTTTAAATACTTCCTTCCAACATTACAAGCCATTTTTTTGGGAGAGTAGGAAACACAGCCTTTGGAATTCTCTTCAGAATTGCTACTGAAAGAATCTCCTTGTGCCAGTGCTGTGAAGTTAAACATGCAATATGCAGTGTTCTTGGCTCTGTTTTGCAGCTCCTACCTACTTAATAAATACTGTACTAATAATATTGTGGCCATCACTGCAACTGCTAAATACAATTATATTACTAATTATGTATTGTCCTGATAAATTAAGCCTTTCACTCACCAAAACATATCGAATACTTTCAAAATGTTAAAATTAATTTTAATAGCTTTTAGCTCAATTTGATTTTTTCACACTGCAAATAACTTACGTGACAATGCAAATGCACTACTAAAACTCATCATCCAAACTCTCAAATTTCTTTGAAATCAAATTTGAAATATGCTACTTTGTTTTCTAATATTAGTTTTCAAACTACAGTACTTACCCAACTAAACCAACATCTGCTATAAGTTTCAAATCAAGGTGAACAGTTCTCCTCTGACCTTTGCAAGGCAGAAAGTTTGTAGCCAAAGAGCCTCCAAGACCTCCACGAGCTGCTAAGAATCTCTCTCCTGCTGCATTAAGCTCTCCTGAAAATAAATTTGTTAGTGAAAAAACACAATCCCCTGCAGTAGTTCAGTTGTGATTTTCCATTTAAATATCTCCAGTTATGAGACAATTTTCTGTATGCTTCCTTGCAAGAATTGTGCCCTCAAGATCATGGTGATTTTCCTTGTTTGGCAACAAATGAAAGCCATCACATCCCAGTATTCTTCTCTGTCATACAGTCAGTCACCTCAAGAAAACTGCAAACAGGCAAAGTATGGCCAAGATGGAGGTTCTGAACCCTCCAATGTTTGAATTTAAGAATGCAAGGAAAAATATGCATTGATAGAGATGTGGCTCCCTTCAGATGGTTCATATTTTTCCATTAAGATGCAGACTGTGACATCACCCTTAGGGTCAGAATAATTAAAACAACAAAAAAGCGCAACATTTGGATACCTTTAGCCCCCTGATATGCCTGCATCATAAACAAATCTTGGAATACATTCAATTTAGTTAAACATCCAAACCAGGACAATTTGGGAATTTTGTTTTAATTCTAAACAGTCTGAAAAGAAAAATTCTGAGAAACTGCAAAGGAACCATTGAGAGCTATTCCAAGAGTATTGAAAAATCTTCCTGGTGAGTAAAAAACAGACATGCATTTTAAGTAACCAAAAATGTTGACATTCAGCAAGGATCTTTTAAGCATTTTCATAATTCAGTAAAGATATCGGGACACCTACTTGGGTTTATGGAGACCTAATTTATGTGAGGTCATGAATGGTTCTGTGGAGGATCAGTATGGCTTCCAGCCTTAAACACTTGTTTCCAACAGCAAAGGACTTGTATGTAGTGATACAAATCAACTACTGCTAATTTCTGGAAGGGGTCCCTGCTTTTTCAACAATTTTTACAGTGTATTTTTCAACTCTTTGGCCAAACAAAGAAAAACACAGACATATTTTGGAAAACGTGTAACCTTAAAACATCCTAGTACTAGGAATCCACTAGATGCTATCAATAAATGGGATACCTTAAAACAAAGCAAATGTTCTTACCAATCTGCTTGCCATCATCATCAAGAACTGAAATTCCCAAAGGCACATGAACTTCACGATCTTTTCCTTTTTCACCTTTTAGAGCTTTAACACTGGGAGGAATTAAACCAGGCTTAGTAACTCAGGCTGACATTTTGCTTTCTGGAAGAGCTGTAAGCAACAACTTTCATTAAATAGATTCTTACCTGCTGTTGGCTCCTGTTCCAGCTACAAATCGCTTGTGGGGATATTTCTCCCTAATGCTCTTTAAGGTAGTCCTTTCTCGGGCGACGAACCAGACATCACCGCCTCTTCCTCCTTCCCCTCCCAGATTAGGATAGCCCATTCCACCAGTTCCTCCTCTCACATAGACCCGCAAATTGTCTATGAAGTTGCTGTACTAATAAAACAACAGTTTCAACATCAGTTAATTAGGTTCTGTTTATATTTCGCTTCACAGAAACGTGTGTAAAACCGCTTGGGCTGATCTTTCGCGGCAATAGATGAAACTTCAGAAAGCAGCGCGTATAGTTTTTAATCAATGTTGGGCATGTCTTCCCGGGCAGCGACACCTCACGGCGCGCAGGGCCCGGGCAGCGGGCCGGGCCGGGCCCGGGTGTGCCGCCGCCGCGGACATCGCCCACGGGCACTGCGGGCAGCCCGGAGCGGGTCGGGACCGGCCCGCGCCACCCGGCACACGGNGCCACGGGCCGAAGGGCGGCAGCGACACCGAGATCCGCAGAGCCATGAGGAGTTAACAAATCGTGCAGAGAGTTGCAGAGGAAGAGAAGGGGGCTGTGAAACAGGGCCCTGCCCCGCCAGTGAAGCAGGTCTCGTAACCTCAAAAGAGGGACCGTGGGCAAAGGACCGCCCGGGCTTTTATGGCACGTTCTTGCTGAGTCCCTGGCTCCTGCTGTGTCACTGGGTATCTCTTGTCACCTGCGGTGTCTCTTGTCCCTTGGCCGGCGCCGCAGGTCGCCGTGCCCTTTGTAATGCAAGGCACTGGTGCCAGTTCACGGCCTCTGGAATCCGGCAGTGGGAGGCGGCGACCACCAGTACCCCAAATCAAAAGAATAGGAGACTGAGCATGTGACTAATTAGTGTAGGAAAGGCAATAATAATTTAAGCAACAGAAGATAGGATACTAATTAGTAACTAGATAATTTGTAGCCAATGAACTGTGACTTCTCTGCTTGCTAAAATGTATACATCGTGTAAAGTTTTGAGAATTGGTATGCTTGATTTGTGGAAAACTTCCACCTGCTGCCCTCCACAGAATAAACGATGTCTCCTTTAAAAATGAGAGGTTTGGAAACCTGGCTCTGTCCGTGTTTACAGAGCCCCTAAACTGGCAGCAACAGGAGTGCCTGAGGAGAGAGCCCCAGCTGCAGGAGCGGCCAGGTTTTGGTTAACAGCAGCGTGTTCTCCTTGGAACCTGTGTGCTGGCTGAGACAGCACCTGCTGTTGGCTGTGCCCATGCAGCTGGACCCTTTAAAAGCTGTCGGTCATATTGCTGGTGTGCTCTCCCTCAAGAAACTGAGACCCGACCTTTAATTATGCTAATTTTCAGCATAAGTATGACAGTTAAAAATACATGGCGTTAGTAAGGCTTAAAGTGCATTTCATTTTTTAAATGGTCATTAATAAGAAATTATTCTGTAAATTGTGACATCAGTAAGGTCTGAAGAGCAAAATTGTTGAAAAAAACAGAGTCATAGAGTGGTTTATATTGGAAGGGACCTTAAAGATCATCCAGTTCCAATGCCCCTGTCATGGGCAGGGACACCTTCCACTAGACCAGGTTGCTCCAAAGCCCTTGTCAACCTGGCCTTGAACACTCCCAGGGATGGGGCATCCACAGCTTCTCTGGGCAACCTGTTCCAGTGCCTTACCACCCTCACAGTAAAGAACTTTTCTGTGTGTCTAACCTAAATATTCCCTCTTTTGATTCGAATCTATTGCCCCTTGTACTATCGCTACAGTTCTAGATAAGTCCCTCTCCAGGTTCCCTGTATGGCCATTCCACATACTTGAAGGTTATTATGAAGTCTTGACACAATCTTCTCCAGGGCAAATAGCCCAATTTTTCCTGGCCTGTCTTCAGAGGGGAGATGCTCCAGTCCCCTTTGCAACTTCATGACCTCCTCTGGGCTTGCTTCAACAATTCAATGTCCTTCTTGTGTTGGGGGCACCAGAACTGCACACAGTGTCCCAGGTGGAGTTTCACGAGAGCAGAGGAGAAAAATCACCCCCAAGTTCTTTCACTTTTTATTTTGTGGACAAACCTTTCTTAACAATATGAGCATGTTTTTAGTATTTTGTGGGGTTTTTTAAACCACTAATCCTCATCAAAAAGTAAATATTTTTCTGTTTCTTCTCACAGCTTTTCCACAAGATTTTACATTCTTGATTGCACCTGTTAGCTGGATGAGGAGAATCATTACCATTTACAGTAATTTAATACTAAAAAATGACTTTAACAATGCATGTTATCTGCTACAAAATGAAAGAATAAAAAAAAAAAATTAGAAAACAATGGTGTGCCTTATACATTCTAGATGGCCCAGCAGAACATTTAAGTTCATGTGAATGGCAGAACAGAAATTATTACCACAACAAAAAATTCAGAACTCCCGTGTTGTGCTTTCAGATTATGAGGACCACATCCACAGTCCTGAAGCATGCAATATGTAAAATCTAGTGGGAAGTGTTTTGAACTGATCAGTTAAGAATCAGTCATGACTGGAAAGTAGCAAATGTGGGCCTGGCCTTGTCCTTGAGGCATTTCACGTAGGGCTTGCAGGCTGAGACTCCTCTTCTATACTCGGATGTCTCCAGAGGTCAAACCAGGTCATGAACAGCTCCCTGCAATCTCCATCTGTCTCTCTAAGTCTTTGAAGTTAGGTCAGCTGAACCTGGACTATAATTGCTTATCTTTGAAAAGAAGAAAAGGGATCTGGCCCACCACAGATTCTGAAACCTGGTCTCAGTCTCACTGCAAAGCTTTGGAAAAACTCAAATTTGCTGTATTAATTTCCAAAAATATTTGATATGGTACCACCTGGGAAGGAATGAGCCTATTGGGGTTAGGAGAGAAATTGAAAAATGAGATAGCCACAAATAAAGTTGAAAAGAAAGATGTCAGGCTTAAAGGATTTGTTTTACGATGGCCTTATTTGATTTTTTTTGTAGTAGTCCTGATAAAATCAGTGAGAGCATGCTCATGAAATTTGGAAATTAGATATACTTAGGAATCACAATAAGTACAGAAACGTGCTACTTTTGGCTGGGATAGAGTTAATCTTTTTTCACAGTGACTAGAATGGGGCTGTGGTTTGGATTTGTGCTAAGGAGAGTGTTGATAATGCAAGGAATTTTTTAGTTATTGCTGAGCAGGGCTTGCATGGAGCCAAGACCTTTTCTGTTCCTCACCCCACCCCCTCAGTGAGTGGGCTGTGAGTTCATGGGAAACTGAGAAGGGGCACAGTCAGGACAGCTGGCCCCAGCTGACCAAAGGATATCCCATACTATGTGGCATCATGATCAGTAAAAAAAGCCAGGGAAAGAAGAAGGAAGGGAGAACAGTTCGAAGTCATGGTGTTTGTCTTCCCAAGTCACTGTTATGTGTGATGGGGCCCTGCTTTTCTGGAGATGACTGAGCACCAGCCTGTCCATGGGAATTTGTGGATGAATTTCTTGTTTTGCTTTGTTTTCTGCATGGCTTTTGCTTTCCCTATTAAACTGTCTAATTTAACCCACAAGTCAAGTTTCCTCACTTTTACACTTCCAGTTCTTTCTGCCATCCTGCTCGTGAGGGAATATGGGAGCAGCTGCATGGTGCTTAGTTGCTGGCTGGAATTAAACCATCACAAGGGATTATCTCAGGAGATGGGTTTCATTTAATGTAGGGAGGTATTCATGTCATTGTGTAAGGCCCTGGTAAAATCTCATTTAGGGTACTGTGAAAACCTAATCAATTGTTCTATAGCTGAGCTATGGTTGAACTAAGAGAGGGCTAGAGGGAAGTCAGGTTCATCACCAGAGACCTTGAGAGCCTTTCAAAAGAACAGATCTGAGGATGGCACAGCTTGTTTACTGTGATAAAACAAAACCAGAGAGGAGACACAAGTGCTGTCTATAAATATATCAGGAAAGTAAACATGAAGGATGAAAAACGTTTAAATAAAGGGGAAAGACACAAGAACAAACAGATATGTACTATTCAGTAATAAATATATCAGGAAACCAGAATAATGTTTCTAGTCATTACTGCAATTGACTAATGAAACTGCTTTTCCATGGAATTAGTGGGAACAAAATTATTTCTATTTTTAATATGGCACTTGATAAATGTATGAGGTGGTTGTATAACAGAGCTTTTTTTTGTAGTGGCAGGGAACTAGGCCCTGTCATTCAGGAGGATCTTCCTGTTCTGTGTTACCATGCCAATTCATAGTACAAACAGCAGAACATTTTGTCCAGATTTATGATTAATATGGGGAGGACCTGTCAGTTTTCTCTGAATAGTAGGCAAGGTTCAGAAGTCCTTACGTATGCAACAGTTAGATTGTGTTACTGTGACTTCAGTAAAGCATATGATTTCAGCATTCTATAGAAAAGAATAGAAAGAAGGAAATAAGCAAAACAATTTTTAAGTGAGATGAAAAAAGCGCAGTTAAGTTGTAGATAGTTCTTCGAGGATCAAGTCACAGGCCCAGAGCCCTCCTTGGATACCAGTACAAGCATGTATCAAATTACACCCTGGTTTTGTGCTATATTCTGCTTTTGTGGTACATAGTGTTGGAATTTAGTCCTTACAACTGTAAAGAGCAGCCTGCTCTGAAGCTGGTCCACTTAGCAGAGCCTTAAATTCAGTGTTCTGCACTTCCTTAACATGCAGCAGGAGGTTAACATGTTAATGTGTAGACTGGCTCAGGGAAGCCAGCAGAGCTGCTAACCAGTGTTAATTCATCTCATGTAATCAATTCACAACTTGACCTCAAAAACCAGAAAAAAAGAAAAGCTGGTCTCCTATATGTTATTGGTTGAAGATGTTAAATTTATAGAAATAACACTAGATTTGTTTCAACAGAGAGCAAGTTTATGCCAACAAGCTCATACTGGCAGGGAATTAAGCAACATTTCATTTGAAATGTGGCATTGTGCATTTTCTGGAACCTTCTACAACATTAGATGGCTCATCACACATAAATAATGCTAAGAATTACTGAAACAATCACTTAACACTCTGAAGTTTGAGGATATTTAGATGTTTCATTATCCAAATATCTGACTTCAAAAATATATCTGGCCTCCTGAGGAGACTCTGTTTGCCAGGGCAAGACTGATTCAATCACCTTTCTCTCCTGTTTGCATTGGGTGTGTCATACTTGATCTTCAGTAACACGACTGTGAACACTTCACTGTCAAGCCTGATGGCAGAACATCCCTCTGTCATTTTTTTATTTCAGAAGCTGCTAATCAGTGATGCAGAGAGTGACTCAATTCTTTATCCTCAGTGAATCAATCCTGTTTACGTACAAGTGTGCCTATGTCACAGAAGTATATATAATTCAGTCACAAAAGGCTGGTAACATTTTAAAGGTTTGCAGACTGATTTATTTAGTTTTATATAGTCAATGCCTATTCTGAGTTTCGTGATAAATAATGCTTCAGTTCCTTCTCTTTCATTCTTACTTTGTACTTCACATATTTGTATATGACTGCTTGAAAATCACAAGGTGACAGCCACCTCAAATCAAGTTTTACCCCTCTCTTTCTTTTCTCTCATGGTATAGACTACTAAGTAATGTACTGTCATCAACTCTAACAGGAAGAAGCCATAAAATCTCTTCCCCAAACAATTTAAAACTTCCACCAGCAGGTTTTTGAAATTTGTGCTATATGTGGTGTTTTGCTCACTCTAAAAAAGAACTAACTTAGATGGAATTATGTAGAAATTAAGCTGAAATCTTTTAGCAATACAGCTTTATTTAAAGTAGAGTTGCAATAATCAAAAAATGAAAGTCAGTTTTTCTTTCCTTGTGTTTCTGAACATGCACAGAGCTGGTAAGTTGGCATAATGGTCTTTCTAATTGAGAACAATAACTTCACTAACATATCCAAGGTCCGAATACTGTACAATATTGATATATTAATTTTACAGTTTTATGGAAAAAGATACAGAGATTTAACTAATACCAAGGTTTGTATACATTACTTATTCCAGGGATACACTCTTCAGTACAATAAAGTTCCACTAGATGGAAGCACCTCAGCTGCCATAATAGAAGGAATAAGTGGAAGTACAACAGTTTAAAACATATGGTATGGAAAGGTATCAATGTTGCAAGAATTTTGAGGGAAACATTTTATTTTGCCTCCATTCAGCTATCAACTAAAAAATTAAAAATCACAGAAATAGACACTTCTACTATGAGCCATATAAGCCACCTAATAAAACTCAGTGTCAAGCAGCTGTGCTGGAGTCCTTGGGTTTATATGTAACGTATGCTACAGCTTTGGAATTCTTTTGGAAGCCCTGCAGAATTAGGAACACAACACAAATTTTCCCTAAATCCCATTTATATTTAGTCATTAGCTCAAAAAAATCTTTCCAAAGCATGTGGATAGGTTCTCTGCTTTAAGGACTTTCCCCTTTAGCCCAAGGTTTTATGTAGCTTTCAGGTATGTTAGATTTTACAAAGGTGATCACAGATTGATTTGTCTTTACTTTCTTTGACTTTTCTTGTTCTGAAATAGAAATTTTAATGACTAACTTAATAAACATGATCAGTGACTGTCTTCATGATACTTCCATCCTACAAATTTCATGTAACATTTCACAGGATTATTAGTTGCCAATAATTTTGATCTCTGCCAACTTGAATTCATGGGTTCATCCTAGTTCCAGGTGGCATTCTCCCATAGATGATGATCCCTCAGTACATGACTGACAAAGTGGATAACAACAAAAAGGAAAACAAAAATATAGAAGTCTGCCTTCAGAACCTTTTTCACATAGAGATGTGATTTTTTTAGATATTATCAATGGATTTTCATGTAGATTCCTAGGAGAACATTGTTGACAAGGTGGCATTTTAAAAAGAGGTATTTTTATTTGAAAGGATTTTCCCAACAAAAATCTATTCATTGGCATTTTGATTTCTTTAGGTGCATTCTGTGAGTACCTTGTTTTAAGATTAAAAATGGTGGTTTTAACTAGAAAAAGGAAAAGCAAGAGGAGAGTGATAAACACAAATCTGTAGGATAAAGAAATATGATCAAAGGCTGCCTTCAGTGGCTGTTGGAGCAGAAGGAAATCATTGTGTTTGCACCAGTATCCTGTGCTACTACACCTAGATGTTTTAAGCGGGAATGAAATTAGACGGAATTGATGCCACAGCCAAGCAGCTGTGGAACTACCCGCCTCTTTACAGGCCTTTAAATGCCTTTGAAATTTTGGCAGTTTCACTGTGAGATTGACAACACTAATAAATTTGATAGTTCATAAAGCAAACAAAAAGGGAAATTCTTAACTTGAAAACTTACTGAATGCTGTTTTCTATTAGTGATAAAAAGGAGCTCGCTTAAAGGTAGGTTCCTTGTGAAGTCTTTCTAATGCTTTAATTTCTTTTTTATGAACCCTGCCTTAGAATTTCAAGGAATAATTACATCTACTGGAGCTTTAGCTCCTTTCAATGATACAATGAGTTCAGAAATAGGCTAACTATATTCCAGTCTTCCAGTTTTTTCCTTCTATTTAGTAGTGTAGGTTCAAACATTGCTTACTTTTTGAAGCAAGATTTTGAAACAGTGTTGACATAGCATAGCTGGTAAGGCTTCCAGAAGATATATAATTATTGTGAACATTGTCATTTCAGAGCAGATTTGTATTTGTGCTTAAGTATTGTGTATATTGGTTTTTAGACAAAAATGACTACATTTCTACTTGAAAAAACTGACTGACTGTTCCTGTCATGTTGAACTCCACCAAAGCATGTCGTGAAACCCTAACAGACCCAATTTTACTACATATTTGCTCTTTTTCATTCTTTTTCATTTCATTTTGAACATTGTCCCTGCATGTTCTGGTGGGCAAACAGGAACATGCATGGAAACCTCGGCTTATGAATGAGAGTTTATTAAATGAGAGTGTTCATGTTCCTGATTAGGAGGAAGATTTGCTATCCATTGTGTTTTCCTCCTTCTGCCAGCCCTCTGCCCCTCCTCTCCCCTCACCCGAGACTCCCCCACCCCCGAAGGCAGTCTCTCCAGGTGAGGCCCCAGCCCAGCCTGGGCTGACACTGGGTGCTGCTGCACAAAGAGGTGGGGCTGCCACAGCTGCCTCCACAGACCTGACTTCAGCTGCTGCTGCTGCTCTGCCAGTGCCAGAGTCGTCCCTGTGCACTGTAACCTCGGCATCCTCGGCGCATCCAGCAGCTGTCAGACACTTGCAGCCCTCTCATTAATGTCTTTCTTTTTCTCCAAGTGGCTGACCTGTTTTTCAAGGCTACTGTTTTCCATCTCCTCGCTTAAACACTGTAAGTACAACTTCTGCTGTGGCTCTTTAGTTGCTGCCTTTGTAATTCTTTCTTGTAGTGAATAGTGGGAGTTACTAGTTCAAAGTCTCTGAGGTTTGTTGTGGTTTCTGCTCCTGTTTGTGCTGTTCAAATGGACCTTCAGCATTTCAGTTTTTAATTGGATTAAAACATGAAATCGGAACAACTCAAAATGTTGGTGGTTTCCTGGCTGCCGTTTTCCTACTCAGTAGGAAATTGCCAATGTGTCCTTTCTCTGAATGCTGGTGCCTAGTGAAGTGCAAGTGAGAAGAGAAGCATTTCCATCCCTACTTGTTTCTGGAACCAGTTTTCCAAGAACCCAAAGAAGATAAACTAATGCATGTTGATAAGCCCTCAGGATGCTGAGGCAGCTAATCCTGCTGCCTGCTGCAATGTAGCTGGCCCGGGGTTTTAGGAGGGAGCTAGGTTGGAGGGTATCTGTCTGGCTCAGTTCCTTGGGTTCTGAAGCTGAAGTAAAGGAATACATGACTAGGGACCTCAGGTGGCTGCAGCAGTTTGATTACACATTCAAACTAAAAGTTATCCCAGGACCCTGAGGCCACAGCAAAAAGGCCTATTTCAAGCTGTCCTGGCTCCTGACCCAGTTTGGTGTGACTGTGAACTCCATGGTGTCACCCCAATTCTGTATTCTTACAAAAGTTCCACATAAATGTTGTATCATCTATGGATTAATCTCTCTTCAATTGCATCACTAGGAGCTGCAGGAAGGACATCAGTGTGTTAGCACTTAGAAGTTATCACAGACTTTTAATATTGTCAGCGCCCAGAGATATTTTGAGTGGAAGAGCACACTTCTGCAATTCTGGCCAAATTCCTAGTAAAAATTGCACAGCTACTCAAAATGTTGCCTTTTCTTTTCTGTACAAAGCCTCACATCATTTTCATAATTATATTTTACAGTCTGAATTGGAAAATGTGGGAATAAGCATGGCACCAACTACTTGAAATAGAATTGATCTAGGATACCAAAATAAGGGGCACTGTCTGAAAGTTTTGACTGTCTTCTTTTTCTTCAGACTTCTTCCTGTGCTTGTCTTTTTTGTTTGATTGGTTTCCTCTTTATGTTTATTCCCCTGTTCCACTGCAGTTTATCTTAATAGAAAGGGCTGATAAAAAAATTATCAGGTGTTTTAGTGCTGTTCTGTCTATACTTGATTCAAGGATATGGAATACACATCATAAGAAGATTGCATTTTTCCAGGGGGAATCTCTGTATAGTAAAGAATACATGTTTGGTAGCACATCATTGTGTCTCCTGTGTTATTGCTCTTTCCATCTCCAATTCTCCAGATAGTTTCTCTGTTTTGCATCTATACTAGAAATAATAATGCCAAATAATGCAACAGCTGCGGGATGAGTTCATAACATGCCTACACTCACCCAATGCAGTGTACAATCTGATTTACCATTCCTTCATTACCATCTTTCTGAGTCAGACTCCCCATGAAAGTTTGGCTGTTTATAATTGTTATTTGTTTGCAGTAACTTAAAATAGCATACCACTAGGACTCTTTAACCTCATTTTACTGACAATCCAAGCACAGGAGGTTAAGGGAAGAAGTGTTGGTCTCAAGGAGCAGTTCTGACATTGGCTGTGGTCACTTCAAACTTGTTGCTTCGGATTTTCATGTTCTAAATGGCATCAATAATTTCTAGGTGCAAACCTAGCTTCCAGCATTAGGGTGCATTGACTGGTATTTATTCCATGGTTTGGAAAACAAGTATTTTTCTGAATATATGTATAAATTATCTCTTGGGGTACCCATGAGACTTATGTGACAGTGAACTATATCATGTCAGAATCACTGTGATTTTATGCACTTCTTTTCAGGTATCTTCTTGAAGTATGGAATTTGTATGGAAACGATGGTGGTATCTTCAGCTGGGCTGCATATTGATAGTGAATTTGGTTTATGCCAATCTGGAGTATCAAAAAGAAACTCCTCCAAGCCTGAGTGAGATTGACCATCAGTGCTGGGAGGTATCATCCCATGGGCTGGTAGAAATGAAGAAACTCAAGGTAGCAGATACAGTCTTTGCTCTCTGGGACTTCATGATGTTCCTAAAGGAATCCCCTAAGCCCAAGCACAATGAACTCTTCAACGACTTAGCCCAGAACTTCTGGGATATGTATGTGGACTGTGTGCTCTCGAGGTCCCATGGAATGGGCAGAAGACAATTAACATCTCCCAAATATTCTTCCACATACTCACACAGAACTTTAGAAGGTAACTATAGGATATGGTACTAACATTAAACTGAATCAATGCTCCATCCTCACCCTTCATTGTTTAGACAACTCAATATACTAATTTCCAGTTTTCTGTCTCTAATTGTCAAACGTGTTTGCATCTTTCAATGGTAGCTACTTTCACAATACATGAGACATTAGTAGTTAGGATACTGCATTTCTGTATTTAACAAAGTGTAAAAAATGCTGGGCATGCATGTGGAAGTGTGTGGAGAAGGATGCTGCATTCTCTGTTTATCACTGTGTGTATACAAATGACAATACAATAAAGTAATTACAATACTGAAAGTCTCCTGGTATTAGGAGTTCAGTCTGCACTTTGGGGAATCATCATTCTGCGGAAGGGAAGCTCAAATCCCTGTCAGTGTGAGCCCTACTCTTCCTACTAAAACTACTGACATATAATGTAGTGTCCTGGGCACTGTGAATCACTAAACAGTGACATGTCCTGGTCATCATGATCGGGTTTGAGTCTGAACTGAGATCATGTAGGTGACTTTACATCTTACTAATCAGTCCTAGATCTGTTGCCCCTGTTCCTCCTCAGCAGCAGGCTTTTTTCTGATGTACCCTGTCAGATGATTCAGTTTCTTGGGATGAAAATGAAGATTATTTAATCATTGCGTTTCTAACATATTGTTAGGACAATAACTACCTGTCTTTCATAATCTTGCAGGATCTGCTTTCACCAATCCATTTTAGGCCAAAAGGGGAGAAAATGAAGATACTTAAACAAGGCAACATCAAAATGAAGGAGCACAAAATCACAATATATATTGTAGATTTTCGGACAAAATCTTTGTCATGGGTCAATCTTTTTTTTTTTTTCTTTTCTTTTTGTATAAAGTACTTAATCACTCCAAAACTGATAAGTACATGAACCCCCACACTGTCACTTTTGCTTTCCTGTCTTGCAGTGTACCAAGCTTGCCTTTTCCTCACTGCATGTGTGAATGTGTTCTCAGTCAACACCTTTGTTTTTCCACATAAACTTTAAAGTCTGGATGTGTTATATTTATATAACATATATTTATATAGTCTTGTCTTTTCAATAATTCTCTTTTTAAAAGTTAATTTTGATGGAAACTCAATATATTTTTATACACTATGCAACAGCAAAAATGTAAACAAATGTATTTTATACATCATCTTGCACACATTATTAGCTTTAAGAACTGGAAAAAAAAAAAAAAGAGGTGAGACATTAAGCTAAGAGAAGGATTATGCTCATTGTAATGTCCTGTGCAGACTAGACTTTGTATTTTATCATTGCTTACTCTAAGCTATGGATTAATTAAAGTAAGGTCTAAGCAGCAAGGTCTGAATAGCAGTAGTTTTCTTGTCTATTAACATGTTATTTGATAAGCCACTACTGTGTGACATGAAGAACAGTGCTTTACACAAGACTACAAATGAGGTGATGCAGTCCATCCCTGCCACAGCAGGTGAGACGGGACCCGTGCACCAAGTGGTTCAAAAGAGGGACAGACTGACTCGACTACTGCTCTCAGTGTAAACCATTGAGTATGAATTAAATAATTCAAGGAGATTAACTGCCTATTTAATCCAATTCTTCTGGGCATAAAAACTTGAGAAATGTTGACTGTTCTCTGCTTTACTCCTTGGGCGATGCAGCTTGTTCAGTCCCTGTTGTGTTTTAGCCTTTTATGAGATTACAGGTGGTTTTAATTATTTTAGGAAATAGTACTCATGCTGTAACAGCATAGAAACCTTCATAAGTAACAAGAAATCTATCCCACATAATGTCTAGCTCATATATAGTTTATAAAATATCCAACTAGTCTCAGATTTGTAAATGTTAATTTAGGTAAACAAAATATTGAACTGCATCTTCAAAAATATGTCTCCTACAGTTTTCTGGAGAGGGTACAAAAGCAATGAGAGATTTTTCTGACCCATGAACATCACTTTAAGTTCCTGGTAGAAATAATATTTTTGAACAAATGGAGTTATTACACAGCCAAACACAGCAACTTCAGTAATTGATACATTATGATGAGCAGCAGTTTGAGAGCAATCATCTAACCTGCCCCAGCAATATCCAGTTTATACAGCTGTGTACTGCATTGCATTTGCAACAAATGTTTTAACTGGCATAAATCATATTAAAAAAGCCCCTTGTTCCCCTACATAGATCACCTACAGAAGTGTCAAAGTATAATAACATTTTAAAGGATTCTTTCCTCTATTAGTGGTCTTTTAATTGAATGCCAGAGCAAGCTGCCTATGCAGTTTTAAAAGGTTCGTCCTTGTTCAGGCAGTAAGTCTGTTTTAATTAGTTTTCTATAAGACACAAAAATGCTTAGCATCCACCACAATTGTTTCCAGAATGTTTGAACAATCAATTGCCGTGGTCACCCTGCGGTGTCTGCTAAAGGGGCAGGTGATTATGAACCCCAGGTACACAGCAGCAGCAGCACAAATTCCAGATGGACGTGCTATGGTGTACATCTATGAGAGCTGCGGAAAGCCACGGCTGACTACTCCTTGGATGTCAGCATGAGGGATTAACACTGAATGGGATGATCTTTTCTTCCACCAGTACCCCCTCTCTTTCCATTGCTGGGTTACAGCAGGGACAGCAAGCCCAGTTTCTTGGCGTCGTATGTTCCCCCCTGCAACAGCTAAACTATGGGCCATGGCTGTCTGGCAAAATCAAATGCTGTTTGTGCTGCTGTGAGCCTTGTGTTAGTATTGATTTATGAAGAATAAATGTAAATATTTGGGGAAATTCTGTCCCTTCATTCTCCAGTCATTATTAATTAACATTAATGCTCAATTAACAAGAGCATTTGCATTTGCAGCTGCTCATTTGCAGTCATGGTGTCTGTAGCATGAACAATACAGTTGTGGGAGAATATTGTGGGGCTTACTTTGTGCTTGAAGTGTTTGCATAAGCAAAACTGATTTTCAGTTGAAGGTTCTTTATCCATACCTTGGCTACAGTGTATTGATGTAGCTTTTGCTCAGAAATTGGAAGAACTTACATAAGTCCTCTACATTTTTTTTAATGGGCCTTTGCCTTGCTGCCAGCAGTAATGAGTCACCTACACATTGACATATGTGCATGTAAAAAGAATGTAAAAACCCCTCCAAACGTCACAATCTTTGGTCTCCAAGTAAAATATGTATTGTTTGGTTTAAATGGTGAAAAGACAACAGACCATACATTCTCTAAACCAGTAACAAAGCAGCAAGGCTGCTGCAGAGCTGTCAGAGAAATATAAACATAAAAAGCTGAGCAAGACTGATTGACACAGAGGACTTCAGTTAGAGAATCTTTATATACCTTGCCTAACTTTTCTTGTAGGCAGGCAAGAAATACACAAACAGGCTAGTTTACTAAAACAAACTTTATACAGATAGTTTTGGGAAAATGTCATAATGAAATTAGATTACAGTT
>VYZR01052926.1:0-27550 GCA_013400675.1 Oxylabes madagascariensis | reverse complement strand
TGGACTGGGAAGAAAATAAGTTGACAGAGCATTCTGACCCCTGGCTTGGTGAAACACACACATTACTCGGGGCAGCTTCAGGCACTCTCTGCACATTATTGTCATCATTACTCACACTGTGAGCCAACACCCTGGGACTCACTGGACACTCTACCACTGGAGATTCTACCACAGCTATCATTTGTTTATCAGTGTGCAAAGGTGTGCTTGCTGATTTGCTGAACATAAATGGCTGAAAGCATGGTAAGTCTTCATCCTCACAGGAGTCTTCATCTGAAGATGGCAGTTTCTGCACTTGTCTTCGAGACTTTCGAATACCTCGAGATCTTGGCTTAGAACTTGCATTTCTATTGTGCAGTTCTTTTACCAGGGCATTGTCACTTTTTACAAAGACTGCAGATTGCTCTTTCATATCAGTTTCACATAAGCTGGTGTTCTCCTCAATATCAGTATCAGAGCACAGTAAGCCATTAGGGGTTTCAGGCAAACCTGTAAGATCACAACTCTCTCTAAGAGGTTCTTCCAGAGCCCCTGCAGCTGAACCCTCGGGCACTGCTGTGCTAACAGTTTGGGCAGCTTGTTCTTCATTCCCCTTTACACATTTTCTTTCTCTTTTGCTACTTTTCGTCCTAGTGACTTCACAGCTGAATTCAGCAGGACTTTGCTGACACGTTGCAGGACAACTCATTGATGTGGACTGAAAATGTAGAATTGGTCCTTTGCAATCAATAACTTCAGTCTTTTCTGCCTGATTGCTTTCTGAACTGAAGCTGATTTCCTGGCCTGTGTTTAAATCATTTTGGCTGGAATCATGCTCCTCTGTGTTACTCAGATCACTTTGGCTTCCATCATTTCTGATGGGATTCTGTCTCAGCTCACTTTCTCTCCCTATCTCATTTGACCCTGGCTTTTCATTGCCCTGCTCTTCTTGTAGCAATCCATTTTTGTGCTCAGTCTGAGCAGTCCCTGTTCTTGCTGGTGTCAGAGTCCCTTCCTCTGCAGCCTGTGAAATGTCATCCCAGTGTTCTCCTGTGCTGACACCAGAGCAAGGCACAGGATCAACACAGGCAGATTCACAGGTCTTAAGGCTCTTTTTCTCAGAAACCCTGCTCAAGTTTTGAGCAGCTGCTTTCTCCTCTTGTAAGCCTTCTGGTTGTAATTGTTTGCTAGCCTTGTTTTCTACCTGAGCAGCACATGATAGATTTAAGGTTTTGGAAGCAGGATCTTCCACTGCACGTGCCTGCCTGGAAGTCTGAAAAAGGCAGAACGACAGGCGCTTTGAATGCCTAAATATATTTCGCAGATACTGTGTGTCTAAGTCACTGTCTTCAGCTTCCTTAGTCAATTCCATAACGTTTTTAGCCATTGGCAACTTTTCAGTTTTGAGGTCCCCTGGAACGTTTTGTGACTCATGTCCACACTCCTGGGGAAAAGCAGCAGACGATTCAGTCACCTCTTCAGTCTGGTGAGAACCAGTTTGCCCAGCAGACACTGAAGGAAGTTGTAGGAGGAGAGGGCTACCTAGTATTTCACTGTCTTGAGAAGCTGTATCAGGTGCAGTGGAACCACAGTTTGAAGGCTGACATGAAGGATTGAACAGACTTTTTCCAGTTTCTGCAGCGTCAGATAAATTCTTTAGACTAACCTGCATTTCATTTGCTTCCAGATCACCTCCCTCCAAATTAGTGATTGGCCTGTAACTCAGCTCATCTTGAGGCTCACACAGGTCTTTGCACTCAGCAGAGTGAGTTGCCACATTCCTTTGGTCTCCAGAGACAGACCTTCCACGATCACTGTTACTCTTTCTTGCTCCCTTTACTCCTTTCCTTGTTTGTTTTGTCATTTCTTCAGAAAGTAACTGAAGCCTTCTGCTACGTCTGACTGGATTTTGCTCAGAATCAGCTTTCCTGGGCTCTCCACTGCTTGGATAGCTATCAATCTGTGGCTCAGCTGGATCAGGGAACACAGAACTTCTATCCACTACTAATTGTAGAGCACACATAGTTCTACTAGAATGCCTGCATTTTTTTGCTGCAGAACTTCTTTTTTTGGTGCTTTTCTGATCACAGTTACACATTTCTGGCTCCCCATCACCGTGCTTGGTATTGACCTTCTCAGTAGCTTTCTTCCATGTGGACTCTCCTCCTTCCTCAGGTTCTGTTAGTGTATTATTTGCTCTATTCTGTGAGAGGTGACTCTCATTAACAGCAACACTTTGATCACATCTTTTCTTTTCAGCGTCTCCAAGGCCGCAATGAACACTTTGAGGGCCCCCATCTGCATCATCTGTATCTTTTTTCTTGATGAAATCCTCAGGTTGCAGGACACCAGCACTCTTCCTCTTTCGTTTGAGTCTGTCTTTGCTGAAATTATTCAGGCACTTATCAGCAGCCACATCGTCCTTTCTCCTAGTAGGCAAAATGTCTCTCAAAGTAGGAGGGGGATTTGATTTCCTCCCTCTCACGTACGTTTTTCCAAATATTTTGTCTTTGATGTTTTCTGCTGTTTGTTTTTTTGACCACCTCTTTTTTCCTTCCACTGCTGCAATTTCCATGGAATCTACCATAGGGTCAGTCTTTTCTGAAATACAGGACTCTTTATCTGATAAACACAGATCTCCTTCACCTGAAACATCAGCTGATGCAGCAGATTCATCCAGGGAAGAACCTGAAGACAAAATCTCATTGCTTTTTGAAAACCATTCATTGACTTTCTCAATGCTCTGCTTCAGTCTCTTCTTGGAGACTTTATTCAGGGTGGCAGAGTGAAGTGTCTCTGGCTGAGCTAGCTTCTCCAGAGGAAGTTCTTTGTCATGGGAAGAGTCATTCTCAGGTTCATATGCCTCTACAGCTTCCACATTTTGTCCATCAGTATCCATTTCCTTGCTTTTATCCAGCCTGCTCTCTGAGCTATCTTCTAAATCAAACTCTTGGTTTTCACTGTTATACTGGGTTTGATGTTCATCCATTTCTTCTGTGTTCTTAAAGAATGGTGTGTCCCCATTCCCTGTGGGACTGGCATCACCTGTTCTGTCACACTGCTCTGGGAGCAGGCCTACAGCAAGAATATTTAAAGGAGAACTCTGGCTTTCAGTCACATTCACTTGGTCAGGTTTGGCACATTCAGCGATGCTCTGAGTGCTTTTCTTGCTCAAGCATTCCTTTGAGAAATCACTTTCACCTGTTAGATTTATAGGTATAATAAATGATTAACCTCTATCTTACACACACAAGCACAATAAATAACGAGCTTAATGGCTATTTAGTTTTAAAAGAGCTGCTGTTATTCCTCCCCTAACCAGAATATTACAGTGCACAAATCTCCCTCTAGAGAAAGGCAGAAAGATCATATTACATGTTCTTCTAAATTTTTACATGAAGTACCAGCCAGCTTTTTCATGTGTAATATGGCTCATGTAGAATAGATTAAGTTTTGTACTTTGATCAAGTTACTTTTCTTCCTTTTATTCCCGTGCATAGAACATCCATATTTTAAGTATCTAGGTCAGAGGAATAGTCTTGTATTAGCTGTGGGCATCAACAGAACTGCATTATACAAGACTGCAAGCATACATATATACACACAATCATGTGAAATAAAAATGTTAACTTGTGGTCTCTTTCAAACTTAATCACCTTTGTCACCAAAATAACAACACACCTGTGACATCTGGTAGCATTATTTCTTTGGCACACAGCTTGTTGGGCTGTGCATTGCAAGAATTTTCATTCCCTTCCTCAGCACTCTCAAGTCCTTCCAGCCTTACTTGAGAAGAAATCTGAACTGCTCCTTTGTTTTCAAACCTGTTGGGAAAGGAAATCCACTTTCGTTACAGATAAAACCATAACAGACAGAATAGAAGATGATACTTATTTTTCCCTTTTTGCTCTCTGAAATAGTTCCTGGAGAAGTCAAACTGCATGACTGACACTCACCACAACCACATCTCTTCAGAACTTCAAGCCATTTCTTTAGAGGATTCTCTCTTGCAATCCTGAATTTAGTATTTACTTTCTAAAGCACAGTGCCTACTTTTGTATGGAAGATCTATGTCCACAACAAAACATTTAGAAAACAGTTTTAAAGCATGTAAAATGACAAACTGTTGGAATTCAGCTACCCATTCTACCCTAATGCCCTCAAAGCTGAAAACCATTTGTCAGCTTAAGAATTACATCAATCCTATGCTAAGACACTAGAACACAGGAAATGAGAATATTGAACTACTGTCCTTAGAAAATACAAATTCCTTAATCACCTTTACTTACCCAGTTTTGCTTTCCTGTTTAAAAACCTCTTCAGATGATTCAGAGCCTGAAAACAAATAATCTGTTACTCTGGTTGGAATGATTCAGAGAAAGGTGACTTGCCAGATTCAGTCAGTATTATCACATACATGCCTACTCCTTTCTAGAGCTAGATGCTTTCAATTCTTAGCAGATGAAACCAAGTTCAATTGTGAATTATAATGATTTCTATGTATAACTATCTACATGGCTCCAGCATAAAACTGTGTTTAAATACAGCAACTAGTAGCAGACTGGTAAAGAGTTAATTAGCTAAAGTTAGTTTCTAATTTCTAAATTTATGCACAAAACAGCTGCTATTATTTAGAATTTTCAGCTGGAAGTCAGAGAACTATATTCAAATATTTCTCACAGATCCTTTGATCCTCGCAGATGCAATAAGGAAAAAAGGGAGGAAACAAACTCTACCCATTAAAGATAACAATTCCTTCCTTGAAGGAACAGCACAGAAAACAAGCTATGCATGGCTGTCTTGCTCCTCATAGCAGTCAACACCAGATAAAATGCAGAAAAGCTAGAGATAGCAAAAAAAATTAATTTCTCAAATAGATTTCATGGCAAGGCTTAGTATTCTTCAGAAAACAGTGGCTACCTTCAATTGTAACAGCATAATTTTTTGCACATCTGTAAACAACTTCTCTGGATCTTGTACACCAAGGCTTAAGGGTTCATTACAGCAGCATTACTTGCCATGATATAATGAATTATGTAAAAACCCTTTTGATTTACCAACTTGGAATTATCCATAATATGTCCCTTTTGTTGTCATTTTGGGTTTTAAGGAGAAATTAGTGCTTATAAAGACTTTGAACATAATCACCTTTCATTACTTTCCAAGCATTGTACATAGGATCAATTAGTGTGGATTTACAACAGATCTTACCAAACTCTATATAAGTACCCTTTTGAGAAGCAGATTTCTGGGGTTTGTTTCTTGGGCGACACATTTTGGCATCTGTAAGCTGAATATTCACACTAGCTTCCTGCTGACAGGAAAATAGAAAGGAATAGTTATTTACAACAGTGGGGTATTAAAAAAAAATCAACATATTTAAACTTTAACAGAGGGCTGATATAAATACTTAGTTCATATGCACTGGTAGCTTCTATGCACCATACAATACAAGTAATTTATCATATTGACATCAGTAATGAAATGTGTCAATGGAAACAATGCATCATGCAGTTAAACAGATCAAATAATTAGCAGTTTGATCTTACATTCTGCATTGTCAAACATTCTGTTCAGCATTAAGCAGATAAAACCAGAAACAAATGCCATGAACAGTCACACACACAGAGCAATTACCCCAAGCTGGGTAATGCCTTATGAATCCTAAGATATAGTTATGATCTTACCCCTGAAAAGGTAAAAAGCCTGCAAATAGTTAAGACAGCCTAATGAAACAAGCAGGTGGAACAAGTTTTCAATCCTCGTTTCAGTAACAGACTGCATTATTGCAATATTATGTATAAGTTCAGGTCATTTTATGCAAACATCTTTCTCAAGTAGGTTGAGGACAAAAATATATAATGTCCTTGTCCAGAATATCACTCAGGTCAAACAAAAATATGAGATCAACCCCAAATCCCCTACTTCATTCTTTTATGCATATGCACATATTCGCATTCCAAATACATTTTTAAACAATCCACTAAAATAAAATGGGAAAAAACAGTTACCAAGGTGACGTTTTCTTGTTCATTTCCTTTAGCACTTTTTCTCCTGTTTCTGAAGCCCTTACTTTGGATGACAGAACTTTCTTTACACAGGGACTCAGCAGCAGTGGCTTCCGTGGATGTTTTAGGTAAGTGATGACTCTTTAAAACTAAAAGACGTTATTAGGTTAAAAACAAAATACTTTTTTTACACTGAGTATGACTCAAGTATTATGTATTAATGAAATCAACTCGTGTAGACTCTGTGCACTTAGTGCATATACAGCTAAAATACGTTTATCCAAAAAAGCAATCTTATTGAATTCCTACTCTGATTATTCTTTCTGAGCACTCTTCAAGTAATAAGTAACATCTTGATTCTGCCAACTAATTTTCTCAACTAATTTTGGTTATATAGATAATCTAACAAGAGCAGGATCTGATTCTAGTTATTTTAGAATGTCTGAACAGGTTGAAAAGAATTAAAAAACAAATTCTATTTTTTATAGCAGAATATACAAAACATTACCATCTGCCCCCAACCACAGTGTCTGGTTTACCAAAACTTAAACAGGCACATGTCTGACTTTCCAAGACCCTAACAACACCCTTAACAAGGAACTGAGTCTAAGAAGGGGAAATTTGGATTCCCTGAGGATCCATCTGAGTGGGATGAGTTAACAAACACGGCTACAGCACTGCTAATTCAGGCCCTGAGACTGTTTAACAAATTAAAACTGCAAGGCTGGGCTTAATCAAAAGCAGGACTTGCCCTCACGGTTACAGATGAAACATGATTTGATAAACATTCAGCCATGCTTCAGGAACTGAACATAAGATTGGCCAGAGTCATCAAACTGTTCAAGAGGTTTTTTAAAGAAAATCTTGGAAACTTAATGGAACTCATGCTTCTACACCCACGAAAAAAACCTTTTGATAATTCTTCCCATATTTAGTACTGCACAGTAAATGGGATACCTTATAAATAACCAAGATATGTCAAAAACCTTATTTTAAAAAAAAAAATTGGGGGCATACAGTCACAACACTTACACTTCACTCCAGTGTCAAGCTCAAAAGCACGGATGGTTTCCAACAATCCTTCAATTAGTTGCTTAAATCTGGAATTTTCTTTTAGACTTCTGAAATAACATCAGTACTTCAGTTATTTTAAGACAAATGAATGGGTTAACTATAAATATTTCTAGAATTTTGGCTGAACCAAAAAAGGGGTAAAACTCCAAAGTGGAAGATGAGACAATACAAAAATGTTGCCAAGGAATAACAACACAATTCCTCCAAAACAACCATTACGATGGGAATTGAAACTACCACAAAAGTGAAGATATCATTTCCTCATAGAGGTTTAGTGGAGAGAAATCAGTTGCAAGGATTAAACACTAATACAGCACAGACATTTGTTAAGAGAGGTGTGTTCACCTGTGAGCACCTGGAAAAAGCTCACATTGAGGTAAGATACTACATTTACTCCTTTGGAAACAGCTTACTTAATAACCACTTTTTCCTCTGTATTTCAGTCATATATGAATATATTTTAAGACTCTTGTAAGTCTGTTCTCAGAGTTCAAACACCTCATCCTCCAGCCCCCTTACAAAGATGCACTCCTCACCTCTTGGTAACCTCAGTCTTACACAGAGGACACTCTACCACACCTTTTCTCTTTTTGCTGATAAGCTTGAACATGCAGAACCTAGAAAGAAAGAACACTTGTGATGGTAACAAGGGAAGGGTATTCTTTTCCCTAAAACTGAGAATGCATATTCACCACTTTGTAGTAATCCACCATGCATTCTTGTTCTGGTGTTACAGTGAGTGAATTGATCCCCTATGACACATTTATGAGGCTGCAGTTCTCTCTTCTACAGAATTGACTTTTCCCCCTCAACTTTTTCCCCTAACACATCAAGTTATCAAAACACAGTATACATACATGATTAGCACTGAAGAAATATATATGGCAATTAAAACCACTATATATGGAATGAAAAATTGTAAACCCAAAAATATCATATAAGGAAATTAGGAATTGCATTGCACTTGCAAGTTTTCAAACCTACCTGCAGAATATGTGATCGCATTTTGTTGAAACAGGCTCTTGTATCACATCCAAGCTACAAAGACGGAAACAAAAACAAGAGCACGGAGATTATAGACACTGAAGAACCAGACTTCAACCAGAAACCTTTGCTATTTCAGCATTTGTTTGCATTAAAGAACTACAGATCTCATGTACCTTTCAGAGACAAGGGACAAAACCCACATGGCTTTACAAACAATATTCTAATCCAATCAGATACATTTTTTTACCCTCACTGAATAGAGGGCTAACATATTCAGGTTTGAATAGAAAAGCAAAATTTACTAGAACATATGAGCAAAATAAAAGTTTTTTCTTACACTCCTATTTGAGCCTTACAAAACATCAATATGTTTACTCCCAAGCACAAATCTCTTTGCCTTCTGGTAAGCCACAGAACTGACAAAGCACTTTAAAAGAAATAAGAAAAAAAATACACCTCAAAAAAATTAACTATATTGGTAATATTCTCTGACTTACCATATTGGGCACTCCAAGTTCTTCTGCATAGCTGTAAGCACATTTTGTACTTGTCCAATAGTAATTACTGAGAAGTCCATCCTTCACATCCAAAAATACTCTATAAGAAAAAAAAATATTATCAGCTTTGTTTCGGCAAAAACTTCTGTTGTCTCCCATGACTGTGCTCTCCCCCGCACGGCTCTGCTCTAACTGCACAATGGCATCAAATACACCGCTGTTGATGCTTAAGCCACACTTTACAGCACGAGGGGTTCTCGCTCTGAACGTTTGCAGTTAAAACCTCTCGAGCGTCTCGTACCCAAAGGAGCGCCCAGGAAGGGTTTATTATTCAGGTGAAACTCTGCAAGGGCGCAGAGCACAAAACAGCAAGGGGCTTGCTGGGTGGAAAAGCACGCAAAGAAAACGGCCGACAGGCTCAGGGAAAGGAGCCAGGGCGCACCCAGACGAGCCAGCGGAGGTGAGACCGCCCAGCAAAACAAAGAGAAACCGCCCGAGCTCCCCGCGGCGGCCGCTCGGCTCCGGCCCGGCAGCGGGGCCTGACCGCAGGCCCGGGCGAAGCGTCCCGGCACGGGCGGAGGGAGCGCGGGCAGCGCCGGGGCGGTCAGGGCCAGGGCAGTACCAGGGCAGTACCAGGGCAGTGCCGGAGCGGTCAGGGCCAGGGCAGCGCCGGGGCGGTCAGGGCCAGGGCAGTACCAGGGCAGTACCAGAGCGGTCAGGGCCAGGGCAGCGCCGGGGCGGTCAGGGCCAGGGCAGTACCAGGGCAGTACCAGAGCGGTCAGGGCCAGGGCAGCGCCGGGGCGGTCAGGGCCAGGGCAGTACCAGGGCAGTACCAGAGCGGTCAGGGCCAGGGCAGCGCCGGGGCGGTCAGGGCCAGGGCAGTACCAGGGCAGTACCAGAGCGGTCAGGGCCAGGGCAGCGCCGGGGCGGTCAGGGCCAGGGCAGTACCAGGGCAGTACCAGAGCGGTCAGGGCCAGGGCAGCGCCGGGGCGGTCAGGGCCAGGGCAGTACCAGGGCAGTACCAGAGCGGTCAGGGCCAGGGCAGCGCCGGGGCGGTCAGGGCCAGGGCAGNCAGTACCAGGGCAGCGCCGGGGCGGTCAGGGCCAGGGCAGTAGCAGGGCAGTAGCAGGGCAGTACCAGGGCAGTAGCAGGGCAGCGCCGGGGCGGTCAGCGCCAGGGCAGCGCCAGAACGTGCCGGAGCGGGCAGCGCCAGAGCCGTCAGGGGCGGTCAGCGCCAGAGCGGTACCAGCGCGGTCAGGGGGGGTCAGCGCCAGAGCCGTCAGTGCCAGAACAGTACAGGTGCGGTCAGTGCCGGATCGGTCAGCGCCTGGGCAGCTCCGGTGCGGTCAGTGCCAGAGCAGTACTAGGGCGGTCAGTGCCGGAGCGGTCAGCGCCAGAGCAGTGCCAGAGCAGTACCGGGAGGGTCAGGGGCGGTCAGTGCCAGAGCAGTACCGGAGCGGTCAGTGCCGGAGCGGTCAGCGCAAGAGCAGTGCCAGAGCAGTACCGGGAGGGTCAGGGGCGGTCAGNAGCGCCAGAGCAGTGCCAGAGCAGTACCGGGAGGGTCAGGGGCGGTCAGTGCCGGGGCGGTCAGCGCCGGGGCGGTCAGTACCGGTGCGGTCAGCGCCAGGCCACGGCCGGTTCTGTTCGGTTCCGTCCCACCTCAGCCGCTCCGCGCGCCGCCTTTCGCGCCCTTCCCGCTCCGCCGCGCGCAGCCAATCCGCGCCCGCGGGGCCGGCGCGCGCCCCTGCAGCGCCCTCTGACGGGCTCTTCCGCCTCGGCGGGGCGGGGCCGGGCCCAGCCCGCTCGGCTCTGCTTGGCAGCTGATTGGCTGCCGCCGCCACGTGATCCCGGCGTGCGCAGGCGCTGCCGGCGGGGCGGTCCCCGGACGTGCGTGGCCGCGGTGCGCGCGCGCGCGCCGGGCTCTGTTTATTGTTGTGGTTCCGCGGCCCCGCTGGCTCCGCCCTCCGACCAACCGGAGCGGCCGGCCGGATGAGTGACAGGCGGCTCCGCCAATAGCCGCGCGCAGCGGGCGCGGGGCGGGCCGCTCCCGGGCCGCCATGTTGTGCCTGTCGGGAGCGCCGGCGCCGCTGCCCCCGGCCCCGCGGGAGCGCGCCATGGAGCCGCGGGTCACCCTGCGCGTCACCTGCCGCGGCGACACCCGCACCTTCCTCGTGTCTGACCCCGCGCACACGGCGTGGGCCGATGTGGAGGCCATGGTGAGCGCGGGCTGGCCGCGGGAGGCGGAACGGGGTGTCCGCCGCGGGGCCGCGGCCGCGGGAGCCGGCTCGGCTCGGTGCTGGCCCTGCCGGCGAGGCTTCGAGGGCCCAGCGTCTGCGGCCGCGCCTCCCAAAGCAGTGTCCCCCGTTTCACAGGCTGTTAGAGCTGGTGGTTCATACGGCTGCGATCTTGGGTTTTCTTTTTTCCTTAATAGTGTAGTTTACTCCTGCGCTGTGTGCTTAGATTGACGGGAACGGCCTGGTTTGGAAAAAGATTTTCAAGGGCCCTTTTTATTCTGTGTGAGCAGGTGGTCTTAGCTGTGTTCTTTGCCCTTTTCCCCGGTTATGAACACTTGGTTTGGCTCTGTATCCCTCCGTAAAGTACATCCTATTCCTATTATTTTCTATTTTTGGTGGAATACCTATGGTGAAGTAACACACGTCTGTTGCTTTTCTGAAGATTCGTCTGTGCTCCCTGGGCTACAGAGTCACAAATACATTTTTGTTTGGTCCCTTGGTTCCCGGAGCTTTGTGTGTGCTGGTTTGGACAGAACAGCGTCTGACTGGGCCAGGCATGCGTGGGCAGTTGCTCACGGAGATCTGTGTGTCCTGCACTTGGTATAGGTTAGAGTTTGTTTGGGTGTTTGTTTTCAGGGCTGTGAAGTGACAACTGTACCGGCTTAGGGTGAAATTTTGTTGTTAGGATTCCCTTGGCTATGACGAAACTAACATTATTATTATTATTAATTCTGTAGCAACTGTTCTGGTTTTTTTTAGCTTGCTTTCAAAGTCACATCTGAAGAGATCTTGTCGCTGTTTTATTTTCTGTCTTTCAGCTCTTTTTCTGGCTGGTATATTCCAGTGTACATGCAGGAGGGTTTTGCTTTATGAACTGCTCAAGTTCAAAGTTTGAACTGCATCATCTTCACTTGTATTTCAGTCCTCTGAAAGAGGCACTGGTTCAGTCTTAAAATACTTAGTGCAAGTAGACCCTGCAGGAATGTCTGAGCTGGTTAGAGTCCTGCTTGCATCAAAGCTGGCAGGAGATTACTGTGTAAGCACTGTGCTGCCCTTAATCTTAGGTATTCTGAGAGCCAGGGTGTGTTTGTTCAAGGTGTGGTGTTCTATTACAGTGTTTCCCTAACCGAGGTAGAACCACGGGTTGCCTCTGTTGTGTGAATTACTGTTTTAAGGGAGTTAAGCTTATGTCTTTCTTATATTTTAATATTTTGTTAAATGTGTTCATTGTTTATAAGGGATAACGTGAGCTCTTGTTCTGCCTTGAGTTTAGGGGAACAATCTGTGGTACTGGACCATGTAAGTACAGACCACAGTTCTTCCTGACAAAACAAGTTGGTTCTCTCACTGCACTGACAAAATTTGGGATGTGTTGCTGGAAGAACCTGCCTGGAGCACGTTCACTGCAGGATGTGTCCATGTGTGCCCTGTGTCTGTGTGGCTCTCCAGGCAGCCACTCTTGGCTGAGGCTGCTGCTATTGTTCTGTTATGTCTGGACTAGCAGGACGTGTCTCAGTTGTTTCAGGGAGTTTCTATTGGGAAAAATACAGCTTTTGTAGGAAGCTGGTACAAAAATGTACAGGAGCCTCAAAGACTGAGCACATGGAAACAACTGCTTTCATCTTATGGTTCATTTGGTGCTGCTCATTCTGCCTTGTTAATGTAAAATGCAAAATAACTGCTCAGCTTTGTTCTCCGAATTTTGATAGGCTGAAAAAAGTCTGATCACCTATGTGAGCTGTCTTCCAGGTGCTTTTTAATGTAAAAGAGTTTAGGGAGTGTTTGCCTTCGCCTTCATATTTTGCAGTGTTTACCATGACTGAGTTTATTAACCCTGAGCTTGTCCTCATAGAGTGGGAAGGTTATTATTATTTATTTTGGAGTAAACATTAACTGGACAAGGTGCAACAGGAAAGAAGTGTGTTTATTCTTTTCATTAGGGAAAGCTAGTAAAGCTTGGAGGGAAGGCACTGGGAAGAGTTCAACTCCAGAGGAATGGATTTGGTAAAACAGCGTTTGCTTCAACTGAGAAATTGAAGGGAGGGATAGAAAGGTTTTAATGTTATTCCCAATTAATAATCATTAACTGAGGGCATCTGTCATCCTGCCTCATTATGGTTTTGTGTTCTTTTTTTTTCATTACAGGTTAAAGTTTCATTTGACCTGGACAACATTCAGATCAAGTACATTGATGAGGATAATGATGAGGTAAAATGCCTGCTACCCCACCCCACCCTACCAATAAGTCAACTGAAAAATGACTCGTGGCGGAGATGACTTTGTGCCTCGTGACGATTTGTAGTGTGTCCTTCAGGAGAGTCTGTTAAGCAGATCAGGCTGGGGGAATGTTTCCCCCTTTAATAAGAAGATAGCTGATAGTCTTGTGGTTTTACTCTTAGTGCAGCATACATATTTTAAAATATTTTTTTAAAAGCTACTGCCTTTCTTTTTCCCACCCTGTTGAAGCACCCAGTGGTTCTCTGTGCTCTGAGGGAGGAATGTTTCTGTTGAGGAATGTTTTTTTTTTTTAACAAGAATAAGGTAGTTGAAAGTATTTGTGTTTGCAGCTGTGGTAAAGCCCTGTCTTTTCAATCTAGACTCCTTCCTCTGGAGAATGTAGGTCCCCTGTCATTAGCATATGTTTGCTTCAGTGATCTGGTGTACTCAAATCCTCTGCTTGCTTTATGCAATGGCTGTAATCTCCAAGCAGATTACTGACTCAGAAAACAAATCGGTTACTTCTAGTTGTCCTTGTTGAGTAACTTCCTGCTTGGCACAGTCTCACCCTCTCATATTATTTTTGTTTATCTAGAGATTCAGAAGGGAATGTAACTCTCACACAGAAAGGACATTTGCAAGCACAGTGTTCCACTGGGGATTATAGCTCTGCTAAATAAGATGGGGGTTCTCGTTCTTGCATTTTTCCCCTAAGGGGAAATGTCAGAAAGCTTCCAACAACTCCCCTTATGATTCTCCCCTTATTTTCCAGCCTGTATAATATATAAATATATAGAATGCATCTATAAAAGCTTTTTTCTGAAATACTGAGCAAACGTTCAGAATCCTGCAATGCTGTGGGGATTATAAAGCTTCTTGTATTAGTAACTTCTATGTGCAGAATTGATAAATAAGTTCCTATAGAAGAATGGGCTTATGAAACACTTAATTGGTCTTTTGAAACACTTAACTGGGCATTTAAAGCAACTGGGGCCAAGCTCTGGACTTGTGCAGTGAGCCCAGGGGTACAGGCACTGACTTTCTGAGGAGAGCACGCTTGTTCTGGGTGCCAGCAGTGCCAGAACTGCCTCCTGTACCAATCCAGTAACAAACATGGGCTGCTTCAAAGCACCACAACTTTGGGTAATGATTAAACATGGCAGCAATAACAAATGTCTAAAGGACTGGTGTTTTAGGAACTGTGAGTAAGAGTATGTTTATTCTGAAGTATGTTAATTTTAAGAGAATTGCAAAAACATTATCTGTGGCTCTTGCTCACTATTACTTCTCTTTGCAGGTCTCTGTGAACAGCAAAGGTGAGCTTCTGCTTTATTGAGGTGAAATCAAGAAAGAGACCCCAACTGTTGCTTTGTGTTTTTTGAAGATGCAGTTGAGAATGCTTGCTTTTTGATTTTTGTATTTTATATGTGATTTGATATCAAATTCTTTCTAAAGGGAAGAATTCTTGATCCAGGAACAAATTGGAAGTGACTAAATTAGTAGAATGTTGCGGCTCTTAGCTGTGAAAATGTGTGTTTTTTGCTGTATATACAATTTCTTGCACTATTTTATGAGAATTTGCAGAAGGTAGGGGAGGCCCCTTGTCATATAAGGATTTGTAAATACTGTGTGCTAAACTTACATCTGTTGTGTGAGATAGGGGCCATTCACCTTTCTTTCTATTTTTCTTTAGAGGAATATGAAGAAGCTCTGAAGGTAAATGTGCTCTTTGACTTTTTTCAATATATTCATCCTTCTCCAATTAAAATTGGTGTAGCTGAGAAAAAAAATGGCATTACCTGGCCCAGGAAATCAGAATAGCTGTTTTCTAGTTTTGGACAGTAGCTTGAATGTCTTACTACATTTTTCTTCCATCCTGGTTGGTCTTAATTTTTATAAGTTAGTTGAATAGGCAGTTAGGATTCAGGACCCTGAGCAGCAGTGGGTTGGTTAAGAGACTGACTTTCTAAAGCCCTTCGGCAGTAATCCTGTATTTGGAAATCTTGGGCTTTAGTGAAACCCCTCAAAAATCTTACCACATAGGCTCTGCTGCTGGAGTGTATCATTAATACTTATTAGAGCCAATGCTTAGTTACTTCATAAGCAGTTAGACAAAGTAAGAATTGCATTCCTTTACATTTCTGTTTTACATTATTTAGTCTTTCAGAACTTTTTGCTCATGGTTTGAATTTCAAATCTGATAATTTCAAAATAATCATAAATTCCTGGACACAATCTATTGTTTACTGGCTCCTATAAACACTTTATTGTAAGCTGAAAAATTCCAGTAGAATATTTTCATGGTAATCCTTTTGACTTTTAATAAACTTTTTAATAAGCATATTAGTAACCTTTCAAAAGTAGAATATCAACTGACTCTACCTTGGCATCTCTCTGTTTTTCTTTTTGTGTCTGCTAGTCTTTCCCCAAACTCTCCAATGTAGTGTAATACTGTATTTTTACAGATTTTGTATGTTGATTGTAAGTGGAAAACATGGTGTATGTATGTACTGTTTATTTAGATTGCAGTTAAACAAGGAAATCAGCTTCAGATGAATGCCTATGAAAAGAATTCTTCTCATGCTTTGCAACTACATGAAAAAATTGTGAAAGAAAAGCCGGTGCTTCTTAAAGATGAGAAGAAACCACTTTTGCATTATTCCATGCTAGCTCAGGGATTAGAGGAAGAATTGAAAAATAATGAGGAGCTGACCATTCAGGTAAGAAGCTGAGCTGCATTAAAACAAAGAATTAATAAATGTAACTCACTTTGTAGACTGATTGTCCTCTTTAGCCTTATATAAAAACTGTGTTCAGAAGTTGGTCTCTGTTTTCAATTACCTGCACCTGTTGAAGCTCACCAAATAGTTTGAATGTCTTCAAGAGGATAATTTGATGCTGTCTTTAGAAATAGAGGTGCTTTCATGTTGACCATTCTTAAGTGTTTTGATAAACAGAGCAATTCATCTCCTGAAGCCCTCATTGCCATGTGGTGACTTCTGGTTGACTTGGCTTCTTTGGTGTGTAATTACACTCAAATGCTAATGAGGCAGAAATGTTTCAGGAAAATGTCAGTGGCTACTTCATGTCCCTTTGCCACTGTTTTCTGGCAAACTTTAAATATATTACTATAAACATTTAAAAGCTATTTCAGCCATTAAGGTGCTGTGTTTAGGTTTGTTTTTTTTTTTTTTTTTTAACTTTGCATACTTTTTGTTTGTTTTGTTTTGTTTTTTTTTTCCTCAGCAAAAGTTGAATCAGACCACAACAGGAAGCACAAATGAGAATCCTCCAGAATGGTTTACCAGCTACTTGGAAACAGTAAGTGTATTGTCTTGCAAGTTTTGGTATACTTAAATACATGAGAAGTTGTGCATGGGAGAGATCTTTGTGATGCCTGACTCTGGACATCTGAACACTCTTGCCATCAGCACTTGTGACCAGGATCTGAATGAGAACTAGATGTCTATGTCTACAGTGTAAGGGATACCTTAAAAAAACCCAAAACTATAAACTTGATCCATACCACTTGTGAAAAGTGCAATGTTTAGTTTATACATTTGATTAGTTGGAGAGTAGTTTTAAGTAGCTCCCATAACGGAATCCTTGTGGCATTCGAGACGAGCATAGGAATTCCAGAGTGTTGCTCTTGTGGGCTCTTGATTGCCCAGTTTCAGCAGGGCAGGACTTTCAGCAGGGCAAACCTTTTGGTTTCCTGTTACTGAAAGCAGAGCATTTGACGCTTACTTTTCTTGACTGTTCACTTTGAGAAAATGCTTTCAGGAAGCCATTGACAATAAGCTACAGGACGTTAACTTGTTTTGAACAGCTAATAAAGGTCACTGAAAAGCAGTTTGATATCACTGCAAAGAATTCATTAACTAGCAAGTTCTTGAAACTATGTGCATTTATCTTTAAGCTTTTTTCTCTAGAGTCTCCTTTCCTTTGCCACCTACCTATACAAACAAAAAATAAGGGAAGTTTATGGTTATATTTAAAACATCACTGATGGGCAAATCAGAACTTAATGGTAGAGAGTCCAGAGGGGGTTGGGAGTTGTGGTAATTGTTTTGCAGATGAGTTTCCTTCCCTTCATGCCAGCTTATGGAAGAAAAACAATATTGTAAGCACAAATATGTGATTTTTAACTTGCCTTCTTAAAAGCTCTGGGTTGGTATTTTCTGAAATAAAATCCTCTCTGAGGAATGTGGTATTTGTTTAATTTTATGTGGAGTGTGCTGGGGATGGGGGAAATGATTCTGTAGTAGTCTGTGGCTGCTGACAGATTGAGAGACTTGTGATGATGTAACTCAGCTTTTCAAACTCAATAGGTGGGTCTCATTCATGACTGCTTTAATTTCTTTCCAGTTCAGGGAACAAGTAGTTAAGGAGACTGTTGAGAGGCTGGAGCAGAAGCTGTATGAGAAGCTTGTTCATCACAATCAGCCTCCAGATTTTTGTGAGAGCTCAATTACAGCAGCGCCTCCACCTTCAGAGAGCAGCAGCCAGTGTGACTGGCTGATCTCCTGCTGCAACTGCCAGACTCGCATTGTCGGGGTGCGCTACCAGTGCAGGTAAAGGGTGTGGGGAGCCTGACGTGCACAGCCTGGGAGGGAGTGTGAGAAGCCTTAGATACTTCTAGGTTCCTAATCTGCAGCCTGCTACACGTTTCAGAATGTCTGCTATGTGTCTCACCAACAGCTGATGTTTTCTCCTAGACTGGACTTTATCTGCATAAAAGCAAGATTAATACTGTTTTGAAAAAAGGCAATTGTTAGAGTGAGAGAACTTTGTAATGCTGTATTCTCAATGACTCTTTACCTTATGCAGATAGGACGTGCAGTAATTGTAATGGAAAAAGTTTTGTTTGGTTAAGTGAACAAAACAAGATTTAGAACTACTAGTCTATAATAGTTGTTTGTTTGGTTCTGAAAGTCAGTGAGACTAAGGCAGGTCATACTTTTTTTTTAATGATTACACTGTTGTCTGTCTAATAATATGAAATAGATTTTGATGAATGTCTTCAGTGAGGTGTTAAAAGTGAGAATTTTATTTGAATGAGGTAATTGCTGTAAAGATCAGCATTTTGGGACTAGGCAGAAGCAGTGGATGAAGTGCCAACAGGAGTTTTTCTTTGGATTTTTTATTTTTTTCTTTGCTGGCAGGAGATGACAGTCTCCTTTTTATCAGCCCTGTTCCTGGAAGAGCAATGTGCTTTGCATCCCTGAATACTTGTTGACTTAGCCTCTGTATTTTCATAAGTACGGTGCTATTTCTGGCACTGGATTTTGGTAAAATATTCTGCCCTTTGTAGCAACAATCTTATTCACTTGTGCTAAAGGAAGCATCAATTTTTTCAATGTGTGTTCAAAGAAGAGGGAACTGTGTTGCAGTTTTGCCAAGAAGAGAGATAATCATGTAGGTCTTCCCCATGGCTCCGAATACTGATCTATAAGTGAGACATCCAGCTGCTGTCACTTGGGAACTGCTTACAGTGTGATACAGCATGATACAAAATTGTTTCTCTGGAGGAATTCTTTGCCTCTTCATAACCTTCTGTCTTTTCTGCTTTGCAGCCTGTGTCCAGCCTACAATATCTGTGAGGAGTGTGAAGCAGGAACATATGCACATGATCCAAACCACGTCCTGCTAAAGCTGCGCAGACCCATCCCCTGCGTCGCTGACAGCTACAGCCTGGCAGAGCTCTCCCCACGCCTGCCTGCTACTCTGGAGCAAGTCAGGTAAATAAATGGTGGCACCTGCCAATACCTGGCAAGATTGTCCTGATTGCAAGTGGAAACACCTCTGTTGCAGTTGAGGTTCAGCTTTTATTTTAGAGCTAACAGCAAATGGAAGTGGTGCTCAGACGTTATTGTGAGTAGCTAAAAATAGCTACGTACTTATAAAGGGCCTAAGTCATAACTCTTGCAGTGTTTTTAATAACAAAGTAGAAAAGACAGACTTTTGCGTCATAGATGGGTAGTAAACTTTGAGAGCTTGCTTTTTCTTTGAGCATTCTGTGTTTGCCTTTTTTTTGTTCTTTCAGAGACCATTCAAAATAGTTGCACAAGCAACTCTGAGGATGTTCTTTTAAAATCATTTGTTATCCAGTCTAGAAGCATGGGACATTTCCCGAAGGTTTCCCTTGAGACTAAGACTGTGTTGGCCAGAGATAAATTCTGATCAGTTTATGGTAATAAGGTGTGTTAATCGCTTTGCAGGCTCCAGAAACAGATGGACAAAAGATTTCTGAAGGCAGAGAAACAAAGATTGCGAGCAGAGAAGAAACAGCGAAAAGCAGAGGTCCGAGAGCTCAAAAAGCAGCTGAAATTGCACAGGAAAATTCATCTGTGGAACTCTATCCATGTATTGGAAACAAATAGCTCACCTGCTCTGAAATCTGAGAATCTCCAGCCTAATACCTTCCTGTAAGGCTTGTTGTTAACTGAGCATCTGGTAGTTGTGCTGTCTGGCCTTTTATTATGTGAGACCAAGTTAAAGTAACAGGAGGGAGGTTATGAAATTGCTCACTTGAAATATGATTTGTCATTTGACTGGGTGAGAATTTTGTCTAAATGCAATTTGAAAGATAGAGTGTTTTTAATTGAGAGTAGGAGAAAGGAAAAAAAAGTGGCTGATGGTTATTATCAGAAACTTAGTGATTTATGTAGATTTAGGAGGGAGTGCCTGGGATTATACATACACGTGCATGCTCATACAGCATAAATTAACATTGCTGCCAGTTTTAGAAAAGTCTGCATCTCCCTGCTTTAAGTGTGTCTGCATAAAGTCAAGTGCATTCTGTATATTTATGTTCAGTGTTATTTCTTCTTTTTTTTTAATGTGCTCTTAGGATGAGATTCATTAGACAGCAGCCTTTGCAAGCAGCTGCTCTGCATTTCCCACTCCTTTGAGTTTACAAATGTGCAGTAAAAGTACAACTTGTATAGTTTGTTTCTTTAATTCATCCCTTCCATTTAGGGCATTTAAAAGCCAAGTTAACATTAATCAGCAGCTGAACTTCTTCAGTTTTGGTGTATTTTGGTCTTTTTTTTGTTCCCTCTCTCCAATCCCAGGAATCCTAATCAACCCTTCCAAGCAATTGTCCCAACACTAAGTGCAGTATTTGTGGATGAGAATTTGCCTGATGGTACTCACTTGAAACCAGGAACAAAGTTTATCAAACACTGGCGAATGAAAAACACTGGCAATGTGGAATGGAGCTCAGACACAAAGGTATCTTGCCTTTGCTCTTCCTTCTACACACCCAAATCATTCTGAAAGATAACATTTGTTTGTGAATTCTGGGTTAGGACCTGTTTAAGATTTCCTTTGGCCTGTTGGTTCATCTGGGAATTCCCCAGCTAGGAATTCTGGGGCAATAATCTGTGTAAGTAAAGTGTAGACTATAGGAAGAAAACAATTCAGAGTACCATCACTGAGCATGTTTCCCATTAATAGTATATCCTCCATGATATAATGATACAGTTTGACCCCGTTTGCAGCTGCTCAGTTGCTTTTCTGACCTCCAGAACCCTTTGTTCTTTGAGTGGCTGCATTTGTGTTGAAAGATGGGGATATCTTTGTGTTGCTAGTGACCAGTGTGAGGATGTGTACCAGCAGTCTGTCTTCTCCATGCCTGGTATCTACAAGGCCTGTCAGCAGAGGAACTCTGCTTCCTACTGCCCACACTTTGCAGAGAAGCTTGACAAGTTAACTTCTGGCTTTTTCTGTTGTGTATTTCAGTTGAAACTTATGTGGGGTAACCTGACCTTGGCATCTTCTGAGAAAAAAGATGTGTTAGTGCCATCCCTTCCATCTGGACAAGTAGGAACTGTTTCAGTTGAGTTTGTAGCTCCCAACATAGAAGGAACTTACACTTCTCACTGGAGACTGTCACACAGAGGGGAACAGTTTGGGCCAAGGATCTGGTGCAGTATTGTTGTGGATCCCTCTCCAGCTGCTGACTACGTAGAAAGTGATTGGAAGGATTCTGACTCCTGTCAGAAGAGCAGAGCTTCCAGTACCAAACAGGCAAGTCACTCACCTGGTATTTGGGGCAGTTCAGAATTGCCTAGGAGACTGAGCTTTGTATATTATTTGGCATAGTATTCCTAACTAACTATTCAAAGGGGTTCTTTAAGCTGTTTGCTTTTAAATTTTATTTTTAATAGGAGAGAAATACAACATATATTGCATTTTAAGTTCTAAAGTAGTTGTTCTTTTTGACAGACATGACATTAGTTATTAGTCTGTTGCAGCTATTTGTCTACTTTGAACTGAAACACTGCAGCATTTCTCTTTGTTAGGTCTTGTCCTTTTGGCTCTGTAATGAGTTGATTTAAACTTCTTTCAAATTACTTGAGTGTTAAACACAAAATTCAGGCTTTTGATTTCATACGATATTTTATTTACGGTGGCTAAAGGGCTTCTGTTTTTTTGTTTTTGCAGGATGCTTCCTTAAAGACAGAAACAGGTGCTCAACTGATAGGTGAAATTGCAGAGCAGGCTGAAGTACCTCTGCCAACTATTCCTTTAAAGGTCAAAAATCTGCCAAGTGAGAGAGAATTTTATATCCCATCTGTGGATCTCCTCACTGCACAGGTAAAGTGTAGATAATTTGTAGATAAATAAATAGATAGATAAAGTCTACGTAGATAGATAAATAATAGATAAAGTGTAGATAAATTCTTGTAGATATAAAGGAAACCACTTTGGGTTTGATGTCTAGGTAGGTAGACATTTGTAAGAATAAAGCTTCTGAGCTCTAAAAATGGCCACTCTATTTTCAGAGAGAGTATAATGCATTTTATATAGCAGAGCTGTTTCCTCAAACTGATATTAGGCACTGTCATTATGTGGAAGGTATGTGTAGGACAGATTAAGATTCTCAAAAAAGAGTCAGCATTGAGTCTTTCTCTGGCCCTAACAAGGGAGTTCTTAGCTTTGTCCCCTGCCCTGATTTGTGCACCATATTCAAGGATGTAAATATATGTTGTGGGAAAACTGCCCCCTGAGGTTGTGTTGAGGAACAGTGTTATTTGTGGATCAGTGGGATCTGTGCTGCCAAGTACAGATATGATTCAGTTTCAGAGTTTGCTCATGGAAACTGTGTGTGTTTTTTCCTGTAGGATTTGCTGTCCTTTGAGCTGTTGGACATTAATATTGTGCAGGAATTGGAGCGAGTGCCACACAATACTCCTGTTGGTAAGGCTCCCATATTCTGTGTGCTCTCTTGAGCACAGACAGCTTTCCTTTGTGTTTTTCAGTCTTGGCTTCTTTTCACCTTCATATCCCCAAGAACATAACATTCCAGATGTTGAGGAATGCTGCCATTTTCTTTGCACAGCCAGTGGCAGACTAATGCAAAGCTAGTTGTTTATTCCACCAGATTATCTTACAAAATAACCAAGTTTCTTCAGTCTTGAAAGAATGTCCCTTAAAAAGAATTAATTTCTAAAAATGTTACCTCATGGAGGCTCCTTCTCCTTTAGTGCCAATTATCTTTGCTCCCTGTGTTTTCCAGACATGACTCCATGCATGTCCCCTTTGCCACGTGACAGCCCCTTGCTGGAGAAACCTGGCTTAGGTCAGATAGAGGAGGAGAACGAGGGCAGTGGATTTAACCTAGTGCCTGGTAAGCAGTAGTCCTGAGGAGCTTGGGGGTGAAGGGAGGATATTGTCACTTCTGTGTAGTCAGCAAACCTGATGTCTGAAAGGATTCTGTCTTCTCCTTCTTTGGAAAAAAAAAAAAAAAGGTTGTTTGGCTCATAAACCTGGAGTCTGACACTATGTTAGTGATTATAGAGGTTGGAGCATAATATATATAGATTTGGAAATAGAAATCATAGAATCACAGAATGGTTTGGGTTGGAAGGGACCTTAAAAATTACTCAGTTCCACCCCTCCTGCTATGAGCAGGGACAGCTTCCCCTACCCCAGGCTGCTCCAAGCCCTGTCCAACCTGGCCCTGGACACTTCAGGGATGGGGCAGCCACAGCTTCTCTGGGCACCCTGTGCCAGGGCCTCACCACCCTCAAAAGGAATAGTTTCTGCCTAATACCTAAACTAAATATACCCTCCTCCTTGTTAAAGTAATTCCCTGCTGTCCTATTACTGCCTGCCCTTGTATAAAGTCCTTTGAAATGCTTCTTTTGATTTGTCTGACCACTAGAATTGTTGGGAGAATTAACAATCTGCCCTTTATAAGACTAGGTTATATTCCAAACACTCCAGGTGTTCTCCCCATACTTCTTAGTCACTTTTTACATTCAACTTGAGCTGAATTCAAAAATCTTTCCATTTTTAGAAAGAATTAACGCACAGAGTCAATTTTAGCTGTGGCTAGTCTAAAAAATTATTCTTACAGTTACATTTCCTTGTTGCGGTGGTAAGATCTGTTATGTTTCCCTTTCCAAGGAATGGCAGAAGCCTGCCTTTCTGTGGACTCCTCTGTGGTGAAAGTGAAAGCTGAACATGGATTGAACCAGGAGGAAGGGGAGGAAGATATGAGTGGGACTCAGTTTGTCTGTGAAACTGTAATTAGATCTCTGACCCTGGATGCTGCACCCGACCACAAGCCCCCACAAAAGAACCCCAAAATCCTCCAGAGTAAGTACTGTCATTACCTGCCTTCTCTAGCTTGACTTGTTTGCAGTCAGACATGAGACACAAATTGCTCAGCTCAGGTGGTTGATACCATTTAATTGTTTTTCCTGATTGATTTCATTAGACTCTTTACAAACATTGCAAGATACCTTGAGTTGCAATACGATAAATGAAGAATCTCCTATGATAAATAGTAATTGCACTTCCAAAAAGGAAGCAAAAATTCATCAACCAGAACCAGTGACAGAAAATTCCTGTGGTAAGTAAAATGGGCTTGAATGTAAGATAAAGCTGTAAAAAAATAATGTTTAAGAAGATATGGCAGTGTTCTAGGAAATTGATCTTCATTAGATGAAGGGAATCATTAGATTGTCCCTGTTGTGAGAATCATTACATCAGAAAATTGGTGTCAGTACTTTGACAAGCAGCTAGTTTAACAGCTGTTTTTTAAGGAAGTGGAATTGAGACCAAAAAGTTCCAGCTGGATATTCAAGTAAGTGCTCATATGTTATACATGACTGGTTCCTCCATATTTTGTACACATGGCTTGAAATGTTTCTGACCTATTTCTAATGTGTCATTTAGGAGCTGAAAACGACAGTCTTAAGTTCTCTATATAGCTCTTTCTCCTGTTTCTACTGTAAGCATTAATACCAGCAGCATATTTGCATAGGCTAAACATTAAGATCTATTACTCTTTCACACTACACCCTCCCCACAACAGGGAAAATTACACCATTAATGGCAGCAGCTAAGGTTTACAGTTGTTTCTAAATCCTTGTCTCTTACAACTGGGACAATTCTGTCTCTGCTGTTGTCCATACAAAATGGACAATGGTTAATACCTCACATTTTTCCTACCAGGAGACCTTCCACTGTCTGATGAGAGCACAAGCCCCCGTGGTGGTACTGGCAATTGTGATGAAGAGGAAGATGATAAAGATGATGTTCAGAGTCAGTGCTCCTCTGCTTCCTCAGAGGATTACATCATTATTCTCCCTGAGTGCTTTGACACCAGTCGGCCTTTGGGTGACTCCATGTATAGTTCAGCTCTTTCTCAGCCTGGTTTAGAAAAGGCAGGAGAACCTGAAACAGTGGCAGAGAACCCAGAAGAGGGAAGCCAGCCACAGACCCAGAGGATCAGTGATGCACTGACAACTTCCCAAACACTGCCTGCAGTACCATTAACCCCAGCGACTGTGGACAGCTCACCCCAGGCACAAAGGTAGGATTTCAGAACAGAAACAAAGTGGTGATGCTGGTATTGCTGTAGAGTCTGCAAGGTTTAGTACTTTCCAAACAGGAATTGTTGTCACAAAAGTTTTATCATATACTGAGGTAAATGTTTTTAAATTCTGCAACTTTTTATAGAGCCTGTGCTCACTGATTTAGGTGAGTGCGAGAGAGGGGGAGCATGTGAAGTTCTTTCTTTTTTCTGTTGATCATGACTTACTTATGTGTGTACATGTAGAATAAAAGTGATGTTTTTGCCTTATATTCTCAGGAATCTTTCATCTCTTCAGAATTCTATCTTCCAAGAACCAAACACACCAGCTTCAGAGAATATCTCTTCTGCTCCTCATGATCAAATACAAAGAGAAGGTATTGACAGTATTTAATGAAGGGTGGAGACTATTGCTGTCACTTATTTCTTATGCCTAGTATTGAATTTGATATCTCGTTTCTCTTGAGGAGAGAAGAAATCTACCAAGTAAAGATCTTAGTTTTTCTCTGGGTGTTGAGCTTTTGCTGTATGGATGTTGCAAATAAAGAAATAATTGGCTTTGTGGATCAGTTATGAACATCTATTAAAAAAAATGGTAAGAGGATACTCAAAAGGACTTACAGGCATCTGGAAAATTACCTTGCTCTGGAATTAATGAGCTATGTATTTAAGCTGCTGTTACAGTCACTGAGACAGCAGTTCCTCTCGTGTTAAACACCACTGATGAATCAGTCATATGGTTCTGAAAATCTCCTGACTGCTTTCACTGCCGTGAGAATCCTGGATACCTGGTCTGCATAACTAAACTTAAAGTATTACTGTTGCACTGAGACACCCTTTTCTCTGTTTATGTATGTGTTGCATTTCTCCAGCTTAATTGTCATTAACTGAGCACGTTGACATTTTTTCTTCCTCTTCCAGAACCCAGTGGTGAAGATAATCATGGGCCAGGATCTTCTGCATTTCTCACTAAGTTCTCAGAATACCCGAGGTAATGAAGCTGGAGCTGTGACTTCACAAACACTATTTTAGACTGAGAACTGCTTAATTAGACACCTAGGAAAAAGCTCTGGCCTACACATTTCATGTAGTCAATAATTTAGAGAGAGGCCTCCATTCTTAAAGCAAACTTCTTCTTAATGCTGTTTTCATAAGATCTTGGTTTCTACTTGGGCACAAACCAAAAGGATGCAGAACCGGTAAGCGAGAGTTAAAGAGCTCAAGTTAAATGCTTCTAAAATTCTGTGGGGTTTTTTTCTGGAAAATCTCAGCATTCTTAGAATGGAGATTTTACAAGTTAGCTATAAAGTTGTCTTAAAATACTGAGGCTGGAGAAGTAAGTCAAAATGTTGAGTAGAATATTAAGTAACTTAAGTATTCATAGAAAACAAATAGAAGTTACCTACCCTGAATGGATGTGTCAGTGCACAGCTTTCATGTAGGTATGCTCTCGTCTAGAACACTAAACTCTTTACAAAAGGTCTTTGTTCCAACTTCATGGAAAGCATACACCCACAATTTAATAGGTGTCAAGAAAAAGGAATGAGCTTCTTGTATAGCTCAGTTCCCAAACACTGCTGATTCCTTTGGATCACAGGCTGGTGTCTCCAGCAGTCCTTGCCTCAACAGGCAGTGACCTGCATTTCTCTGAAACAAACCCTTGGCTTTACTGACCCTAAAGCAGCACCTGGTCTCTTCACAGGTACCCTCAAGGAAGCAGCATTGCAGGAGAACTCGTGAAAGGAGCTTTGTCAGTTGCTGCTTCTGCCTACAAAGCATTATTTGCTGGACCACCCATTATTGAACAGGTGAATGTCTTTCATGTGTGCTCTGTGAGTTTCATAGAATGACAACCTTAAATTTTTAGGTGTATGTTTTTTAAGTGTATTAATATTCTTCATTGGAGTTAATGTAAGAGTACAATATTAAGTTTGATGGTGTCCCTTGGAGGTTTGCTGCTCTCAGCAGACTGGGAAATCCATGCCATAGGGATGGAAGCATGTCTCTTGTAGCATCATGTAAGAGTAGTAACTCACCTTTGTAAGTGAGAGGTGAAAGGGATTATAAATTACTTAAATGGGGCCAGAAGAGCCTCTGTGCCTCAGTTTGATTCTAGTATAATGCAGGACCCCTGGTTAAAATGGCAAAAAACAAATTACCTTTTTTAGCTTACCTTACTGTCTCTTGCTTTCAGCAGCCTGCAGCTCCAGAAGAGCAGACTGCCGTTCTGCTGTCCAGCCTGTGTGAGATGGGATTCTGTGACAGGCAGTTGAACTTGCGCCTGCTGAAGAAACACAACAATAACATGATTGAAGTGGTCACTGAGTTGCTTCGAATCAGTAACAGAGACTGGTGCAACAGGTGCTGAACCTGCCTGGTGGAGAGAGGAATAGTCTTCATTGAGTAAACTCTAAAGATTGCAAGAGTTAGCAGGCTGCTCCTCAGCTGCTCTCTCTTTGGAGGTTTGACTTAAAAGTTCGGCTTTTCTTTGAGCATTTGACTTCTTTTTTTTTTTGACCCTCATCGAAATTTCAAACAACCCTTGTGGCATCTCTTGAAATGGATACCAGAATTTCAGTTATTATTTGGACCTCATAGTTAAATGAGTAGTCTTTAAATCTGTAATTTCAGATCGAATCCTTTTATCAGGGAATCATGTAGAACTAAACCTTGTACCCAGATGAGAACTTCCCATTTTATTGTGTATACACTTTTTTTTTT
>VYZR01052920.1:23583-34095 GCA_013400675.1 Oxylabes madagascariensis | reverse complement strand
TATGATACACTATAATATTCTTTTTTTTTCTCTTCTTGTGTCTCACTTGCTCAAACTCAACAGATCTGAGTTTCATTTGAACTCGTTTACTTTCCAGTCCTATTCTGACCCTTGTCTGTCCTCCAGCTCTATTGTAAACCTCCTGGGAGGGGGCTGGGATTTGTCCCACCTCCCTGACTCTGCAATGATGAACACAATAGGACCGTACTTCCCTTTTTTTGCCCTGATTTTAATATACTTTCTGGTTTTTCCTGCATAAGATAAAACATGCTGTGTTTAGATATATAGCACAAAAAAAGAAAAAATATCTCTTAAGTTTGAAGTTCTTAAAAAAAAAACCTAACTGAAGTTTGGAATGAGTCAGAATCCCTCCAATAAAGACTAATGGTAAAACAGAATGACTAGGCACCCAAAAGTAATTTCAAGGAAGCTGTTTACCACTGACATATGAGTGCCATAAGGAAATACCATTTCTTTACTTTCTTACTGATTATTTGTCACTTAAAAAAAAAAATCCATTCATAATTAAGGCCAGGGCAATTCCTCAAGGTCTCAGTATCTGAATATCTTTCCAGTGAATAATTAGAGAACTGCATTTTTTTCATCATGTTTGCTGTAGTGGAGCCATGGCAAGTGTTCTTAAAATATAGAGATGACTGAATACTTCTAAATTGTTATTTTTCTTTAAGGCAGAAAATGCATATTTAGAATCTTCGAAATAAATGTAATGAAACAGCTAGACTGCAAGATTTTGTCAAGAGTGAATTTGACCCATTAGCTTGGTTGCTTCTCTGCAATTAGGATCTCAAACCCTCTTTTCTCCCTCTTAGAAAAATCTGAAATTTACTCTACTTGATAGTCAGATTTAAAGCCAAATATTTTACATTTGAGGACTTATAGTTATTTTCAGTCTTAGAGAAAGGTGAAAACTGAAGCAATCTCCAGTCAGCTCCTATATCTGGGTTGCTGAGATGTATTGTTTTTGTTAATACAGATCCTTTGTGGTGTGCATATGATAATGACTGAAGTGACTTTTGGCATAAGGAAGACTTATGCAGTGGTGGCAGTTTTTTGTCACACAGCTATGCTTTTCTTTCCAGTATACTCCTTAGAGTTAGAGAATATCCCTGGTTTAATATAGAAGGAATCTGACATAGCTCTGAGGAAGCTCAAGTGTTTGTGGAAAGAGCTGTTAATCTTTGATCAACTGGGGTCTCCTTGTTACTGACTTTGATTACACAAGTGTACAACTTTAATTACAGCTTTTAATAAGATTTCATTTCTTCCTAGTCACATTCTTTGTATAGTAGAGCAGCTTATCTTCTCCTTTCTCCCCTGCTCCCCTTCCCTTCCCCCTTGCCTTTTTATGGAAAAGGGCGTTTGAGGTCATTGCAGGGGATTCAGTGTCCGGAGGGATCCTGCTGTACTCGCTCTGCCCATGACTTTACCCTCCACTCGCTTGCACAGTCCAGAGAGCTCTCTCCTTCAGCTGCCCTCCAAATATCCCTGCACTGGCAGCTGCCCAGGAGCTGGTGGTCAGCAGGGGAGGACAGGTCTGAGAGGCACCATGTTCACACAGACATTCACTGCTGCACAAAACCATTGAAAAAAACTTAGGAAGTCTCTGTTGCCAAAGAATATTCTGGTCTCCCCATCACTGGATAACCTGAGACTTGGGTAAATTAAGTCCAGATCATCAGAGTTGAAAAAGGGAAACCTGAGGTGCCTCCCTTGGTATTTGCTGTATTTGTGCTCTTCCCTAAGCCTCTGCTTTTGGCCCCTGTCAGCGATAGGATATTGGTCCAGTATGGCCAAGACAAAAAGAGTTTGACTCCCAGGTAAAGCATAAGGTACAACTGAGGAGTCACTTAAAAGATGTGAATCACAAAAAAGATACAGATGGTAAACCAGAGCAATTTGCACTGATTTGACATTCAGAGGTGTGCAAAATTTGAAAATGCCAGATGCCAGTTGTGCCTACGGAAGAGGATAGTGGGGAAAACAACTAATACAACAGCAAAGGGACCTCCTTTTATCTCTGTGCATGCATCCCTTTGGCTCACTTGCTGAATGTGCTATACTCTTTTTGCACACTAATGAATATCAGAGTCAGAGCAAGTTATGCCATCTATCACTCTGCTCCTGTTTTCTAATGAACTTACCCCTAACAGGTAGCTTTCCTAGCTATTCGTGTCACGAGTGAATTTCACCTTGACAATAGATCAAGAATGAGGTTCAGCAGTGTGGCCCACCTACTTTGCAATGCTCCAGCATGACAGCTGCTTTGTGTCCTCAGGGTAGCTTTACTTTGATGCTTTTCCCTGTTTAGAAAAATTTGGAGGGAGGATTTTGGTAATCTCCAGCAGGCAGAGTTTTTAAACCTATCTCAAGGGAAGATGAAGATTCTACAGAATTTTTGAACAAACAGTTATTTATGAAGTAAGTGACATTGTCTTTAGAACTGTTATTCCCACTGCGCTCCAGAGAAAAGCAGCATTTGCCATGCTGGATCTGACTGGTCGCTGCTGTAGCCTGCTTCTGCTAGCACCTCAGGCTTCACTGTGGAAAACTCTGGAAGGCTTATGACAAAACACCCAGTCTGACCATTGCAGATACGGCTCTAGTTATTAAGGGGTGTATTTTCATGCCTCAGAACCACACAATAAGAGAACTCTGGTCTTTGTTCTTATGGGCTCTTTGACACCAGAAATGCTGGAGCAAAGTTCTTCTAAACTTGGCTGGCTTTCTGGTTGCCTAAAACACACTGCAGTAGTTGCTGTAACATGGGATTGAAATGATTGGTTTGCTGATTTGGCTGGACAAACCACAGGGGAAGAGAAACAATCAAATGAGTTTACTGTGGTGTACATGGGCCTGACCCAGGGTCATAGGCCAATGTGATTGCATCATTTGCTCATTCAGTAGCCATGCTGCCACTGAAAAGATCTGTGTCTGGTTCCTGACAGCCTGATCTTTTGATGAATTTGACATCACTTTCTGCATGATCTGCTTCATCAGTGTCTCGTGTCACCAACATTTGCATCTGTCCAGGCAAAGTTTTTTTGTTTTCTCCATTTTCAAACCAACCTCACGTCCCCTTTTCCTACTCTTGTTGGAGGGGGAGCACAATCATTCTCACTGTCTGCCCTGTCTCTTTTGGCAGACTCGGGGACCAGTTCTACAAAGAAGCAATTGAGCACTGTCGCAGCTACAACTCTCGGCTCTGTGCCGAGCGAAGCGTCCGCCTTCCCTTCCTGGATTCGCAGACTGGGGTAGCTCAGAACAACTGCTACATCTGGATGGAGAAGAGGCACAGGGGACCAGGTTGGTAGCGCTGTGTCTGTGTGTGCACGTGCATGTACGCAAGGCTGGCCACCGAGCCCTCATGGGGTTTAATTAATAGGAGCTCAAACCTGCTACAGGCCACACAGAAGAGAAACTGCCTAAACCTCTGTGCCTGCAGGGGATTTCCTTTGGTAACTGCAGAGAGCTCATGCTAATTACTCTCAACGCAAAGAAGTGCCTGACATGGTAGTTTCTAAGGCTGCATCATTGTAGCTCTTTTCATGCTATCAATCCCAGTCTGTAGCAGAAGACTCAATGCTCTGCTCTAAGCAGGACTGGAATTACCTCCAAGGTGGAGGTGGGAGTTTCTCAGATGAATGCTGAAAATAAGGAACTGTATTAGGAAGGATATAAAACCGAAGTAAAATATATGAGAGTCCAGTTAATGGAATGAGTGCTGTTCTAATGGTCAGAAATATACCTATAAATCCTTGTTCTGTTTTGGATAGATTAACTTGGATATCAGTTCTGGAGCTGCGGTTCCCTTGGGTACAGAAAGAAGTCGGTATATTTCCTTAAGGAGCTTTGGCTAATGCCTATTCCACAGCTCAGTAGAGCTCAAGGGAAAAGAGCACTATTATTTTTGTAGACTTTGGTCAGTTGTTCCTTTGTTACACTAAATCCATTGGAAATCCTTTTTTGAAAGGCAAAGGACAGTCACCGGTTCAAAGACTGGAGATGTTGCTCAGACATTAGTCCTTATGAACCACAAGGGGAATTTGGCTAGGTTGTAGCTCAGTATCTGACCAATAGCAAGCTCAGGGAACAGATTTTTGACAGCACCAAAATGTATTTCTAGCTTTTTTTTTTTTCCCCTTTAGTGCAGCCCAGAGGATCCAGGCAGGAAGGGAGACCCGGGATACATGGGTACTGAAAGTATGACATGCACAGATGTGCATAAATATGTGCCAGTTCTCTAAACAATATTGACACCCTCCCACCTTCACCCTCCACCCCTTCAAATTCTAGATCTAAAATTATGGGAAGGTGAAGCCTGCTCTAATCTCCTCCACTGTCTGGTTTACAGGAGACGAAGTGGGAGAAACACATAGGATATTCCTTTACCCTCCTGGGGCTAAGAAAGCAATTGCTGCTTCTGAAAAGCGCCTAGCTGAGTCTTAGCTAAAACTTTCCTTCTCCCTTCTAGAATATACAAAAGGAAGGATCCTTGTACTCTGCCTATTACTAAAATATCAAAAGTAGATCTAGGGTTGTCTTAGAGTACTCCCAGAAAATTGTTTATATAATATAATGCAGCCACTTCTGGTGCAGGAAACAACAGGTGTTTTTACAGTGTCAAAAATATCTGAAGAATGTTTCAGCTACCAAAACTGCTGGGGTAATTCAGGACTACTGAATGTGGTTCGCAAGATAGGAGTTGTATAAACAACTGGACTTAACCCTTCTTTTGTAGGGTTGCTTCATAAGTCTTTCCCTTTCCCTTTCCCTTTCACTTTCCCTTTTCCTCTCTCTTGTTATGCATAAAGTGCTGCTATTTTTATCCTTCTGAACACAGCCAGAAGATATATACACCCAGGTATATATCCACTATATTCACGAGTAATGTTTTGGCAACAGCACCTTCCACAAAAACAGACATAGATATCCTTGTGTGGGTCTCATTGGCATCTGTACCCATGCAGAAGGAATCATCATAAATGTGTTACAGTATCACACCAGGAACCAAGATGCCTTAATTCTTTGCCTTTCTCAGCCACAAACTTTGTGGACTGCCTTGAGCAAATTCATTCTGCAAACCTTTCCTTCCTCACTTCTGATAGTGAGCTGTTTGGCAGCTTGCCTGGCAGAAGGGGATAGGTGACATTTCTCCTGCAGGTCTGCACTGGAGACTAATGGTGGAACATTCTTCACAGAGAGTATCAAGTGAAAGGAGCCTCCTGCATCTGCGTTGGCCACCAAATCTGATGACTTTGTTATTTTGAATTAGAATAATCAGTGTGAAATGAACCAGCCCTCCTCCCCCATATTTGCTTTCCTCTTTCTTGATTTTTATTAGCCCATTTAGTGCTCCCTTGAGTGTCTTTGCATAATCTATTTCTGGTAGTATTATGGTGAGTCAAGGCATCCCTCTACAGTTTCAGCATGCCTGGTTTTGGTCTGTACGTAATGTGCTCATGCCCATACTAAAGGGCTCTGAAAATTCTCTGCCAGCCATCCTGCTATCTGTCTTGTCTGCTGTGCCCACTACCATTTACTATCTCTAACCTGAAACACTAGATAAAGACAAATGGCAAAGCTCCAGGACCTCTTTTCACTTACATAGACTTGAAAAACAGAGAAGAGTCAGGAACTCAGCATATTAACCTGAGTTCTTGCTGTCCTCTTTGTTAAAGGAGTCAGAAATCTGCATCTCATGATAAACAGTTCAGGGTTAATTTCACACAATACTGCACATAACTCCCTCCTTTTCCCCTCCTCCCCTGGCCTTTCACATGAGCTTTGAGTTATGACTCTCCTACACTAATGAGATAAACAACATAACTCACTGCAGGTTCTGCTATTTCCTCTGTAAGCAAATGGTTGGAACCTTCTCTGGTTGCCCTATAAGGTACCAGAGAGAGAGACAACCCACAGAGGGCTGAAGACAGTAAAATGCATTATTTCCATATTCACTGCAAGATTGCCTGTGAAGGAGCTACATTCAGAGCATTCAGAACTGACCCTTTCCTTGTCACCTTTCCTTTGTGTAAGGTCTACACTTCATGTAAGCCAGCACAGAGGCAGATGAGGAACAGGGTAGACAATTGAAGGTAGCGTTGGTGGGTTGAATGAAGTGAAAATCTGGTATGTGTTTTAAGTTCATTGGATGGCAGTGTATTAATGAACAGGTGTATTGTGAGTAGCAACAGAGAGCTTACCTGAAGGGTTGCAGAGGTTGGATGTTGAATCATCCATTTCAATGGATGTTGAATCATCCATTTCTTATTGATCCACCTGCTACCCTCTAAGGAAAAGGCTTTCCCAACTCTCTCCTTTCAAGTTTCTAATTGGGCTTTCAGCATGTGTAGTTGGCTTTTGCTGTCCTGGCTGAATCCAGAACTGCTCTTTCACATAAGAGCACTCACATTAGCAGATATTCCCCCAAAACTAGTAGATATTTGCTCCTCTCTGTCTAGGACAAAAACTGTGGTACTTATTCCTTCAAATGGCTCCTCTATGGAGGCCTGTGCAATGGAGGGCTGATTCTCCATCCTATTGCTTTGATCTGGCAATTGCTATTTCAGTGTTGTCTTCAAGTCCTTGCACAGGACCTGCTGAGAAAGGGTGGGGCTTCTTGCCTCCACCTCTTTAATTACTCACATCAGAGCCAGACACAATCCACCTCATCATTATAGCAATTGTTTGCAGTGGTTAATGTTTGCAGAGTGGTATGAAAAAGGGTGTCCAAACACTGTATAAGTGGTAGTTATTCACAGTTTTATTTCCAAACTGGTCTTAAGCAACCTGTTCTGAAATGTGTCCTTCTTGGGATGTGCACAATGCTCAGATTTCTGGGCATCAGTAAAGAAGGGCATGAAAAGCCCAAGTCCAATAGCATTCTGTGCCCTGAAACAGCCAGAATCTCTGCAGGTACTCCATCACTTGGCCATACTCAGGCCGTATGTCATAAATGCTCCAAGGCTTTGGAAGTAGGTGGAAGGTGCTGGGGTCTGAACTGGAATTCCCAACAGTTTAAATATTTAAAACCAGGAATTTGATTAGCGCATTCTCTTAAGGTGAATTATGTTATTGTGTCTTCCTCCCCACCCCCAAGTAAGAGGATATTGGTTTTTTCATTATCCTCATTTGGTCTGATGAGTTGCCTTTGTTCCCAAGCTGATATTCTCCTCTGGCTGCTTCACAAGAGAGGAGAGAACTCTCGGGCCATCCTCCTGCCCTTGAGCTGTTCTGCTTTGCTGGCACCTCCTTGATGCTGTCCAGCTGTTCACTGTCAGTACAGTTTCAGATATAGCAACACCACTCCTGTTCTCTCTCACATGTGGTCTTACCTGGGTTTTGAGGACAATGAGTGTGGAATTGAAGTCATGCTTTGTAGCCCTTTCAAGACAACAGCAACTGAAGAAGGGCAGAGGAGCCAAACCAGAACTGGTGGACAGAGAGGGCAGGAAAAGCAGAGGAGAGAATTAAATTCCTCCAACTTTTCTTGCTGGGTATTTCTCTGTGTCATGACTATCTGGGGCAGTTGAGGATACTTTGAAGCCCCTAGAAGTGATGCACTCACAAAGCCCTGCTATGTCTTGAATGCAAGAGAGCAAAGTATAGTTCGAACATTGGCTGAAGGGTGTCTGTCAGGAGAGCCAGGGCAGCTCAAAAGCCAGTGATGCCAAATGTGATTTAAGTGAACATGCAATGATATAAACATTATTGGTGCATCTCCTCCCTCATTCAGAATATTGGTATGAGGAGGTAAGAGTCAAAATGAGGAATCAGAATTCAAACAAAAGTCCAGAATGTAAGCAAAAATACAGAGTCAGATCTCTTGGACTTGGTTTGCTCCCATTTGGGAGACACAAAATTCCTGAGCTGCTCTGTGCATCAGGGCCTCAAGATTTGCATGTCAAAACTTCATCTCTTCTCTCTCAAGGGGATTTCTCTGCCCGTGGAGGAGGCATCGCCCTTGTGACCCAGGAGAGTCTGAAATTCTATTTACCCTGAAGAAATCACAAATTATTTATGTGCAGCTCTGGTTTCAGTGAGCTGAGTGAAGTGTCTAAGTGAGACCTAGATTCTCTGTAGGCCTGATCCCAAGAGATGCTGAAGAGCCTTGGGAGCACTGGATGCCTTGAGTGTGTAGCTCTGCCTCATGATTTGCAGGATTGAACTCTCCAACAAGAAGATGCTGTAAGGGCAAGAACAAAGATGCTAGAGACAGTATTTGTGGTTTACAAACTGAAATGTGATTAATTTTTTGCCTTTAATCTTCAGGCCTGGCTCCAGGTCAGCTGTACACATACCCAGCACGTTGCTGGCGCAAAAAGAGGCGTTTGCATCCCCCTGAGGATTCCAGGCTGAAGCTGCTGGAAATTAAACCTGGTAAGTATTTGTTTGCCTGCCTCTCCTGAGCTGCAGAGCAGCTGGCATACATGCAAACCTGGCATTTAGACCTTGGACTTTATCTTTGCTGCTTTCCAACCATTTCTCATTGCATCTGTTGCATCTTACTTGATTTGCTGTAACCACAACCACCAAACCCTCTGCATACAACTCATCCCTTACAAAAATGTGAACAACTTGTATTGAATGCAAGGGGAGCTGAATTTACCTTCTGTAGGGTTGAATCCTGGCTTCTATTAGAAAATTCACAAGGGTGTAAAGAATCTATGTATTGCTAACTTTTTCCTCAGTGCATTACTAATACAAAGTCTCACTGGCATCTGCTGCCTAATCTTTGTGAAAAAGACCACCGTGTGTGTGAAACAGTAAGTATAAGATTTTTCTTGGTGGGGCTGGTGATGAGGGGTATGACCAGATTATAAACAACAAATAATAAAAAATAGTGAGCATATGCCACATTTGTGTATTTCTGTCTGATTGTATGTGTACCTTTGTCCATTTTTCTTTCATTCTTCTTGTCCTTGCTACTCTTCCATGATTAAACTATGTGATGTGATGAGTCTGGATGCTGAATGAGTGACTGTAAAGCAGATGTGGAGGAGCTGCAGCTGTGTCAGGTAGAGCATAGTGTTGTGCATTTTTCCCTGCAGTTAGTAATAAAGGCTTGCTGTCTCTGGGGTCAGCTATTATGAGAAGGAGAGAACACATATACTCACAGCTGTATGTGGTTTTTAAGAGGTGAGGCACTGTCAGTATAAAAAGTACAGGAGAAAACCCCCAAATGCAAATTAAGAATATTTAAAAAACCTGTTTGACAGAAGAAGGTGCCTGGGAACGGAGCTATGCTCAGCAATACTGATGACTTTGCTTCTATGCAGTAGTTGGTGGAGAGAGAGGAAAGCGCAACAGAGGCAAGTTCTAAACCCATTAAATTCAGAGGCAGAATTCCTGTTGATTCTGGTAAAAACAGTTTTTGAAAACTCTCTACCTTCAGTATAGGAGATATCAGCAGATATCTTCCTCTGTTGGAAAAGAGGAAGAAATGCCTATAACCACTCAGTTGGGATTCAAACCAAGGGCAAAATCTCAGACAGAAAATAGAACTAGACCTCACAGCAGAGCTGCTTGGAAAGAGCTGATGAAATCAGTCACATACATTGATGCAAATGAGAATGGACTCTAGGAAGACGATAATGTTGGCTCATAGAAGTGCCTACCTTAGACTTTGTGATGATGCCAGTACTGCTGTGCCTTNTGCTGCCTAATCTTTGTGAAAAAGACCACCGTGTGTGTGAAACAGTAAGTATAAGATTTTTCTTGGTGGGGCTGGTGATGAGGGGTATGACCAGATTATAAACAACAAATAATAAAAAATAGTGAGCATATGCCACATTTGTGTATTTCTGTCTGATTGTATGTGTACCTTTGTCCATTTTTCTTTCATTCTTCTTGTCCTTGCTACTCTTCCATGATTAAACTATGTGATGTGATGAGTCTGGATGCTGAATGAGTGACTGTAAAGCAGATGTGGAGGAGCTGCAGCTGTGTCAGGTAGAGCATAGTGTTGTGCATTTTTCCCTGCAGTTAGTAATAAAGGCTTGCTGTCTCTGGGGTCAGCTATTATGAGAAGGAGAGAACACATATACTCACAGCTGTATGTGGTTTTTAAGAGGTGAGGCACTGTCAGTATAAAAAGTACAGGAGAAAACCCCCAAATGCAAATTAAGAATATTTAAAAAACCTGTTTGACAGAAGAAGGTGCCTGGGAACGGAGCTATGCTCAGCAATACTGATGACTTTGCTTCTATGCAGTAGTTGGTGGAGAGAGAGGAAAGCGCAACAGAGGCAAGTTCTAAACCCATTAAATTCAGAGGCAGAATTCCTGTTGATTCTGGTAAAAACAGTTTTTGAAAACTCTCTACCTTCAGTATAGGAGATATCAGCAGATATCTTCCTCTGTTGGAAAAGAGGAAGAAATGCCTATAACCACTCAGTTGGGATTCAAACCAAGGGCAAAATCTCAGACAGAAAATAGAACTAGACCTCACAGCAGAGCTGCTTGGAAAGAGCTGATGAAATCAGTCACATACA
>VYZR01052920.1:10415-21551 GCA_013400675.1 Oxylabes madagascariensis | reverse complement strand
ATCCAGTAGATATGCAGGAGAAATAAAGTATTGTCAACACTTAGTTACGATAGTGCCTTTACTGACAATACAGTCAATATTACGACCAGATCTTCAGGAGTTTCACGAAGTATTCCTGACACTTACTTTCATATGGCCTGTCTTCATCTTTCATCTGTAATTCGTATTCTTATCATCAAAACCAAGCAATATGGCTCAAGTATAGCCTAGAGTTCATTGTTGTAATGGATGTGAGCTGTTACTTCAGTCATTGTAGTGTAGCAGTCAAGACTTCTGTGAACACTCGTACAGATTTGAAACAAATCCTGGGCCATGGGCAATATATTGACATGTTGCCAATACTGTGATTTCATAGGTTCATGAAATACCAGATTGAAAGGGACCTCAAAGATCATCTGGTCCAACCTTTATTGGCAAGAGCACGATCTAGACAAGATGTTTCAGCACCCTGTCCAGCCAAATCTTAAAACCGCCCAGTGTTGGGGAATCTACCACTTCCCTGGGCAGATTATTCGAATGGCTGATTGTTCTCAGTGTGAAAAATTTTCCTCTTGTGTCCAACTGGAATTTCCTCAAGAGTAACCTGTACCCATTAGCCCTCATATTATTCATGTGACTCTGTAAAAAGGGTGTCTCCATCTTTGTAGTCACTCTTTAAATACTGGAACACAGTGATAAAGTCTCCCCTAAGCCTTCTCAAGTCTGAACAAACCCAGTTCTCTCAGACAGCCGTATGGCAGGCTTCCCAGGCCTTGGGTCATCTTTGTAGCCCTTCCCTTGACCCCCTCCAGACTGTCCACATCTCTTTTGTATAGCAGGGACNGTTGGGGAATCTACCACTTCCCTGGGCAGATTATTCGAATGGCTGATTGTTCTCAGTGTGAAAAATTTTCCTCTTGTGTCCAACTGGAATTTCCTCAAGAGTAACCTGTACCCATTAGCCCTCATATTATTCATGTGACTCTGTAAAAAGGGTGTCTCCATCTTTGTAGTCACTCTTTAAATACTGGAACACAGTGATAAAGTCTCCCCTAAGCCTTCTCAAGTCTGAACAAACCCAGTTCTCTCAGACAGCCGTATGGCAGGCTTCCCAGGCCTTGGGTCATCTTTGTAGCCCTTCCCTTGACCCCCTCCAGACTGTCCACATCTCTTTTGTATAGCAGGGACCAAAACTGAGCACACTATTCCAGGTGCAGCCTGACAAGCACTGAGTATGACAATTACTTATCTCTGCTGGTGATCCCCTTGCTGATGCAACCCGGCATCCTGTTGGCTTATTTTTTTTTGTCAGGACAGTGTTCATTCATATTGAGTTCATGGCCCACCAGGACACTGAGGTCCCTTTTCACAGAGCTGCTCCCCAGCCAGGCAGATCACAGCCTGCCCTGCATTCCTGGATTATGTTTTCCCAGATACATTTTCCTAGGTGCAGAGTTTTAAACTTACTAGGTGTTGATACTCATATAGTATTTGTGAAACTAGACTTCTGTTCAACCAAGTGTGAGAACCTGGTTCTCTGCAGAATCAAGCAGTGGTATTTGCATGGCACTTCAGCACAGAGCAGTGGGAGGGCTGTAAGCAGCTCATGCTTCCACGTTCACTCAGCTGCCTGTTCTCCTGCCCAGTGAAAGAGGAAGAACAGAGCTGAGCTCCTGTGCATGAGGAGTCTGGGAATGGCTGAGGGAGTAGGTTGAGCTAGGTAGCCTGACTTCCAGTAGAGTGGGGGAAAAAGGAGAATTTTTAACTCTACCACCACTGTGAACTGCAGGTGCTGTGAAGGTGAGCAGTAGAGTTCTGGCCCTTGGAAAAATCAGAGCAGTTGGAAAGAGGAGGGTTAGAAATGAGAGGGAGATCCTGGATTAGACGCAAGGCCCCTTGAAATCATAATTGATCCTTGTCCTATATACTTAGTGGTTTCGTGGTGCTGGGTAGTATGATTCTGTGTTGGGTCAGCTATCAAAATTGTGGAAGTGCTATTGCCTACAGTAAACCCTGCTGACAGGCAGGTATAACCCAAGCTTTGCACCTATGCAGATGAGAACAGATACGGTGAGTGTGGCCAAAAACTCTGGTGGAGATTAAATTGTTAGTGTCCTACTTCAGTCTTAGAAGATGGCTAAATATAGGTGCATACATACATACCTACAGAGTTTTTATTTCACTTGGTGTGTAAGTCTAAAGAATATGACTGTTATGCTCTTGTGTCAATTTACTGATGTCCTTTGGTTTTGGACTGAAAGCCCACAGTGAGGTTTCAGAGTGGGCAGCCTTCCCACCCACTTGGAGGGTGCAGAGTAGAGTTTGTTCATACTACTACTGTGCTGAGAATGAGCTGGGGTCCTGTGCTAGTGTCCATCCTCTTACTCGTATTGGCCAGTCCAGTGTTCAGCTGAGCTATAGAAATGGGTTTTTTTACCAGTTGTTGGATAGTAAAAGCAAACAAAAGTGTTTTTCATTTGCTATTATGAACCATGGTAGTTGTTTGAAGCAAGTACTGAAAACAGATTTTTAGTTCCAGTTGAACAATGCCTGATCTGTTTTTAGTCTGGTGTATGGGGTATACCTAGGTGAGTGTGCTTGTGAATGAATGAACTAAATCCTTACAGATAAGCTATTATCTCTTTAAAGCGTCTCTATTTACCTTGTGGAGACTGTGACTGATTGTGCAAGCTACTGTGTGTTTCTGGGAAGTGAAAAGTGCTCCCAACTCTTGGGGGAGATACTCAGCATGTCTGTGGAGGTCTGCAGTCTTTAAGAGGGGGCACTTCCCTAAGATAAAGTTAAGATGACAATAAAAGCAAAGCAAAGAATTTGCAGTAGTATCACTTGTATGATAGCATCTAGAACCAGCATATTAGATCATCATCCCAGGGGTTGTTGTGAAGTCATCTCAGCCATATACTTACAGTCCAGATATACAAAATGCAGTGAAGGAAGTACTTCGATTCCAAAATGAAGAAATGAGCGACAAAGGGAATAAATGACTTCTATGAGGTTTTAACCAGAGGCTTGTGGTACAACTGGAAATCAAACCCAAGAACACAGAAAGTACACAGTGCTGCTGAGTTACATATTATTTTTCCTGCTCCTGGTTGCTCTGCCCAGTTTCACTCAAAGATATTAGAGCCTAAAAAAAATTCAAAACACTTAATGAGAATTTCCTTTTACCATTTTTTCTCCCATAGGCCAATTAATATTGACAACTTTCACTTTTGATTTCAGCAATTTCTACACAATCACACGTTGGTTCCTGCTCTGTACTACAAGACAGCAGTCTTGTTTTGTTATGAACACTGTAAAGAGAGGCACATCGCTTCTTAACAAAAACTTTTTTTACTGTTTGAAAGTTTTCCTACTATTATCTCTGTAATTAAAGGTCATGTTATGTTATAGAACCTGCCTGTGGCTCCTTTTTAAGGTCCATTAAGACCATCTTAGGATCATAACTGGAAGAATAATTCTGGTGCCAAATAAGAGTGCGTGTCTAATATGCAGATGAATTGGCTACAATATTCCTCAAGGAGGCTATAATATAAACCTATTAGCGGTTCAGATTTCTGATGGACTTCCACAGATGTGAGTTTACCAAAGATGCTTTTTGTGTAGAGCTTATTTTAGGTTTTTAAATTGTTCATGGCTTTTATTAACATTTGCCACGATGATCCCTGCATTTGGGGTGGAGCTGATTTGACAGGAGCAGGTTTGTTTCTCTGATGATTTGGTCTGGATTTCTTACGTAAGATGGATTTTAATAACCTGGTAGCAAACTTCTGTGAGTTATGCTCCTGGCTCTCCAAAATTCTGGAATTAAAATGTCATTTTAAAATCTGCTTTTAATCGAAGTCCTTCTGCACTCTGAAGTACTTTGTGTTAAAAATCAAACAGAGCCCCTAGCTCTCCTCGTCTCCTGTAACGCGATCCATGAAACATCCCTGACTGCGGGATGTTCGGTCCCGCCGCCCGGCAGTGCCGCAGCGGCGGCTGCAGCGGCGCGGCGCGGCCGGCAGAGGGCGCGGCGGGCAGCGGGAGCGGGGCCGCTGCCGGCGGGATTTCCCCGCGGCGGGAACGGCCCGCGCTCAAAGCCGCGCCTGTCGGGGCTGCACCCGGCTGGGGTGAGCCTGGGCTACGTCTCATTCTCGCCCATCTTTATTTTTATCACCTCATGTAGAAGAAAACAAAAAAAACCCGTAACTTTTTTGGGACAGGGAGGCTGGATGGTTTTCTATTCCCATTTTATTGGTTAAAAAGTGCATCTGCACCCTGACCATGCTGAGTCCTGAGCTTGGTCTGTCATGTACATATGTGTGTCACATTTCCATAGCACTTAGGAACAAAATGAAGCTTTACATTGTGAATCTAAATGTGGGAGCAGGGACGCCAAAAGGTATTCGGGTTTTGTCTTCACTGGTTTTATTATACCAGTATAAATATTGAATTCTGCCAGGCCTTTTCTTTTGGGTTCCTGGCCTAAATTTTAGTATGTGTTTATTCATCAGCTAAGCCTACAGCTTACAGATGGGTCCATCAATGCTCCTGAATTGAAACAGTAGGCTCCAATTCCCCACTAATCTTGTCTTCACAGCAGGACATGGCACGACAGGCAAGAGCTGCTGCTTTAAGGCATTTACACATCCAGCTATGACTTGTGTTAGAAAAAGTGACTTTCTGTCACCAAGAGAAAACTCATCAGTGTGGGACCTCCTTGTGAATCAGCTTCTTTCTATTATGCAGACATTTAACCATTTTATTCCATCTGATCCACCACTTTTAAATTCTGCCTACAACAGGGACCTTTGCTGGTCCAGATATCTGGCCAGATAAAGTCTTTTTCTTTTCTTTTCTTTTCTTTTCTTTTCTTTTCTTTTCTTTTCTTTTCTTTTCTTTTCTTTTCTTTTCTTTTCTTTTCTTTTCTTTTCTTTTCTTTTCTTTCATGGCACTAAGAATACCACAGAACCTGCCTCTTTTTTGCATGTATTCACGGACACAGAATCGCGACATAGAAGTCCTGCAGTGAAATATTCATTTGTCCTGTAGCCAATCTGTAGTAGAGATGCCCATCTCTGCACTTCAAGATACCCCACCATCATATCCTTGCATCTCCTGTGCCCCATGCAGGACCAGGGCCAATGGAATATGTCTTTTTCTCTCAGCCTCTCAGTATGTGAAATGGAGGTGCTAAAACATCAGTCTCAGTTTTCTGACTCAGAGGAGTGTACCTAACAGATATCTAAGAAATACTTTTAGAGAGATTGGGAGGGGTATGGGAGACCTATAAATAAAAGTAAGTGGATGAATACATCATGCCATTTGCCAAGCCCTCAAAATGCCAGCATTAAATGTTTTGGCCATCAGCAGAAAGCCTTGCAAAACTGGTATGGAAGTGTACCAGCTCTGGTGCACAGCCTGGGCTTATGTGTACCAGGACGATGATGAAAAAATAAGTAATTTGTTATACGCCCATATATACAAATAGAGAAACTCACCACAGGTGAATTGTTGAGCCAGTTTTTGCAAGGTTGGCTGTGCAGTGTAATTGCTGCAAAGATATCTGAAGTTTTGCACAGTGTAATTCTTTTTGCTTTGTTTTTCTGGCCACTGTGGAGCTGGCCTTCTGTATGTCATGGCTGCCAGGGCTGTGGTAACCTCTCCTTCAAATCATGCACTGCTCTTGCTGGGTGTTGTTACATGTGATAAGCTGCAAATTCTTAGACTAATCCAGCTCAGTGACTACTGTAAATAAATGTGTATTTTCCCCCAAATGGAATTTCATGATTTTGCAGTTATGGAAGTAAACCACTCATTTCTAGAAAAGCAAATCATATTCTATAAATAGTCCAGTCAAGAAAACAAAAACATTGTTTCTGCTACTTAACTCCACAGTCATGCTGGTAGAATTTACAGGATTAACTTTGTGTAAATAGTTTCTCTTTCATTTGTAAGATCTGGAACAGGTCACTATACATATTTTACATTCAAAGTTTTACCAGGAGAACTCTGTTGTTTAGCTAAGATGGCTTGTATGAATCACACAGGATTACTCCTGGTTCTTGTGTGGCTGAGCCAGTTTGCATAATTAGGAGAGAGGTGCATGAAGAAGCTACTGGGCTTTGGAACCCCTCTGTGTTTTGATCAAAAGCCCACTGAAGCCAAACCCCTCTAGCTCTAGTCATCAGGCTAAGGCAGCAGCAGCAACTGAACAAGATCAGGCAATTTTGGAAGCTGTTAAATCTAGTTTTCTGAGTTCTCTGGATCTTATCACTGGGAATGGGAACATAGGCTGCATGTGCAGTGTCCCACAGGCACAAGGCTGTTGTAATTTCAGAAGCAGTGCAGCCACTCAAAGGTGTTTTTTTCCACTGGTGTGTCATCTTAGCTGTATTTAGTATATTTGTGAAAATAGAGTTATGATGACTTTGGAGGCAGGCTGTTCTGAAAAATGTTTTGGTCACTACAGTTGGCCATTAAATTGAAGGAATGAATTGTGCTGTTGATCTCCTTGGAGCCCCTACAGTGTGACTGCAGGTCATCTCTAAGGGCTTGACCTGCAAGATGTGAGGGAGGGCTCAGGCAGCTGAGATGGCATTGGCTTGAAATACCTGGGCTGCTTGAGAGAGAGCTTACTTGTCATGCTGCCACCCTCTCTGAGCTATCCAGCCCATTGTTTTGCTCTTTCTCTGTTCTTGGCTGCTGTGTTTGACCTACATCTGGCTGCTAGGACACGTCTTTGGGAAGAGGTTATTCAGCATGTGCCTCTCAAGCTGCCAAGGCCTGACTGAGAATGCTGTGTGTCTAGGAGGCACATTATTCCTCCTGGAGAGGTAGAATGCTGTGGGATTTATCCCCTTACTATGAAGTTAACATTGATGTGGGTAAGTAACCATCAGGATTATTTATTTATGAAATAAACAGATTTAACCTTAAAATGAAGGGAGTGAAGGTAAACTCAAAGCTTACCAGAAGAAAGGGCTATGGGAGCCACTGGGAAAGCAGCAGGGGATGGCACCTGAGGAAATGCTGGAACCTGTCAGATCCATTTCCCTCAAGGCACAAACCACCAGCTCTCCAGCATGGGGAGCGGCAGACAGGAAGCTGTATGCCTTGTAGGAGTCTTAGAGCTAGAACTGAACCTGAACAGCTTTCCTGGCAAGCCTACTGCCCCTTTTCTAAGTATAGCCAGTAAAAATGCCTGAAAAAGGATAAGCCAGGTCATCAAAAGGATTTTTGCAGTGCACAGGTACTATTCAGATGCATGTACTGGGCACAAGAGCCTAGGAAATGGGTATTTTTAATCTAATTCATGGCATCTATTTTGTGTGTTCATATGGGTAATTTGGGGAATTCTGTGGTAATCATATGAAAAAGGGTTTATTGGATCAAGTCCCCAGGGCTTAGTCTCATAAGATGCCAAGCTGTCTAACCCCAGCAAAGGAAAGCACCTGAGCTTGGGCTTTAAGAACATGAGTGATCTTTTAGTAATTAATGGGACTTGTCACATGCTTGACGTTAAATCTACATGTAAAGTACTGGGTTGGACCAGACTTGCAGGTTTGGTACTCAGCATCCTGCACAGAGCCCAGTGAAGTCACTGGCCTGCTAGATCAATGGTATGGTAGGACCTATGTGCTGCTTTATGGAAGAAAATGGTAGTAAAACCCAGCAAAGATATTATGGAATATAATTACGTAAAATATGATTTAAAAAACCCTATTTATTAAATTTTATTGTTCTCCTGACACATAGCAAATTAAATTGATTTGTAGCATGAAATATTTTAATATTTATAGCAGGTGTTATTTTCCTGGTGCATAATATAATAGAATGAGCAATAAATGTTAATATAATGTTCAGTTTCAACTCTTATAAGCCAAGCTTTATAGAATTGCTGAGAGTAGAATGGAGAGAGTATGATGACTTCCCCTCTCACATCCCTGTACCTCCTACCAACCTTCCCTGGTGGAAGTTTCCATTCTTCATTCCCATTCTTTGTAGTAAACATTTTACAGCCTCCTAATCATCTCGTACCTGAGAGATATTAAGTATGTTTTTACTAGATAATGATTAATTTCAATATTCCCTGCTTTTTGTATTTGATTGACTAATAGTTTATTGCAGGATGTTTTATTCTTCAGGATTCCGACACCATTGGTGTTTGCCATAGCATCCTTTCCCAGTAGTGAACTCCGCTGGGGAAGGAGGTTTGATGCAATACATTGGAATAGGTGGATATGGCTTTTATGTGCAATGCCTTCTAGACCAGAGATCTCACTGAGGATGCACTTGGAGCATGGTTCCCCTTAAACAAACCAGGTAATTTAGGCCTGGGACCTTAACTGTTGTAGGTAGGTAGCTCTGATAAAGACAACAGTGAGCAGTGATTTCTGTCAGCTAAAGCTATGGTTCTTGATGTAAGAGAAAGGATGAAAACTTGACCCATCTTGATGGAAATTATGTCCTTCTGAATGCATGTGATTGCCCTTGGCAAGTGTGGGGTTTATTCTTAGGAAAACATACGGTCATGATTAATACCCTATGCGTGTCCTAAAGAGTTGTAGTGAATATCCTCTTGTTGTTGGCCTAAAATAAACAGCATTGCATGATGGGAATAAAAGACAAATTTTTAAAGCTGGCTCAGATAGAGTGCTAAAACTACACATAAACACTTGAAGCAAGTGACTAATTTCTTTGTGTTTTGAGGGATGGTGAATGCTTTTATCTTCTCATGATTTCCTTGGTGCAATGCCTGTAAACGACACAGTTACACATATGTGCTACTCTGACAAAGTGAGGTTCGTGGTTACAGGAATTTCTGCAGTGATGCTAATTTGTAAGCAATGCTATGGATACATCTGCCATGTAATGCTCATTGCCTAAGTGAGGTAGCAGCACGGCAGGAGAACTGGAAACACAGAGGCTGTATCTGTGAGCAGTGCTATAGACCAGGACAGTTTCAGCAACAAAAACACTATTAACTAAATAGAAAGGACTCAGGATTAAGTGCTTCGTGCCTCTGAAGCTGCTATACCAGGGCTGGCACTATAAATATACTTACAGTATATTCTTCCAGGGAGCTTTCTGTTAATATCTGAGTGGGCAAAATAAAAAAATTAACCTCTTTCTGCCAAAGATGATGCCCCAAGTACGTCTGAACTCTCAGCAAGTGCTACAGATGGAACAAGAGTGCATCCAACTTTTTTGTTTTGCCTTTCAATCCTGAATCTTAATTAGTTCCCTACTGCTTTAGTACATGCACAACATTTTAATAGTCATAAGGACTCACTCCAATCCACACTGCCATTTCCACAATTCCCTCCTTCATACCAGTAGCAATTCTTTTCCCCCCACCCCCTCATATTTAGGAACAGTGTAAAGAAAACTAAATAGCCAAGTGTGTAGCGTAGATTGATGAGGTTGTCACACCATTCTCTTCACCGTTTTCTTCCAACCTGCACTGTGCTCTAATAGATGGATGATTGCCGGGGGAGAGAGAGACTTAGCAAATCCCACAGCCAGATGTTCAGGGATGGACAGATCGACCTTCTCAGGGAACCCAGAGGACTGTAGCTGTGTCCTTCTGAGGGAGAAGGACAGTCAGGTGCCTCTGGCTGCCTGTGTTTATCTCTCATTTCAAAAGGAGCACAAATGGACTCAGCATGGCTGCAAGGATGGATGTTTTTCAGTGCATCGCGGGAAATGACCAGTCATCCGTCTCTTCACTGTGGAGTCTGCCTGCAGCCATCAATCTTGTAGCCCAGCACGGCAGCTCCTTTTGGCTTAGTTTGGCTCAGTGTTAGATGAACAAAGGGAAAGCTGAGCAAAAGGAAAGGAGAGAAGAGCAACTATTCTCTATTTCACTTTGTTTTCCCCTTGCATGGCTCTCTCTCTCTCTCTTCCCCATTATCATCTATTTTTGCTGTATTTTGTAAGGTGTGGAAATGTATATTTTCAGGGTCTGGGAGTTTACAGTGTTTCTCTGTTAGCAGAGAGGAGAAAAGAGAGAGATATTGAAAAGACATAATTCAAGGCCCAGAGATTCCAATTTTCAGACTTTTCTGTGGCCGTTTTCAGAACAAGCATGCCCTAGTTAGCTCCAGCAGACAGGGAGAAGGAATATAGTACCTTTCCTCCATCTTGCTGTTTTTCTTCCTTTTTTTCCTGATTCCTTCCTCACTGCCATATTAGTGTTTTCAGGTGTGTCCTTCATCTCTCCACTCCTGTTCTATTCAAAAGCAATCAACAGAGCCACATGATGGGACTTTCTGGATACAGGTGTGTACTGATGCCCAGAGCCACGATGGCAGCTCCCACTGGCAATCAAGCTCGCTTGGGTCAAGCCTTCGTGATGTAACAGCACTGGGCTGTGCAGGCTTTGCCTGAGCTGCCTGACCTCGTCCAGCACCTGTGGTTCCTACTGTGAAACCAGAAGTCATGGCAATATCTTCATTGGTATGCAGCCCATCAAAAGAAAACACATTCAGACATGTCTGTTTGCACACCTAGCACCGAATTAGCTGGTTTCAGCACTGAACTCAGATGGGCCAGTTTTTGCCTAAAATACTCAGATTTTATGTACTTTGAGCCAGGCTGAAAGGAAAAAAAGGTGTGTGAATACACTGCTTGCTGGACTCCCATAGCTAGGATCTGCTTTTTTCCCCACAGTGAGCTGTAATGTTGTTGCTTATTCTGTTTTCCCTAATATTCTTGCCTCTGGATATCATAACAGTTCATGTTTGGCTTATTCTGTAGAAGGCTTATGTAGAGATAGCATTGTTCCCCTTAGCACTGCCCCACTGTGGTGTTTGATTGATGCATTTAAAAAAATGTGTGATTACATTTACCTTTTAATTTTCCTGGTTGATCACGATGATCTAAACATCAGCCAGGCTTCCTTGCAGAACTGTGGTAGGAGATCTCTCTCTCCCAGTTTTTACTGTAGGCAAAGAACTGAGATCTCCCAGGCATAAAGAGGGACCAACTAAGCACTGAGGCAGAGCAAGGGAACTCTGTAAATACTGGACATAGAGCTCTCTGAGAAATCTTAACCTGCTTTCAACCCAAATGTGTGCCATCTGGAGTGAACAGACTTATGCCAAGCTGGGGAAAATTTATATCATCATGGGCTTAAAGAGCTGCTTTGCA
>VYZR01052919.1:32548-42921 GCA_013400675.1 Oxylabes madagascariensis | reverse complement strand
CAGTTACTTTTATTACATTTAATTTCTTTTATGCTTAACAACTCAATGTAGTGAAAATTTACTTATTTGTAATAAAGTGAAATTAGCTGCATGTAGTTTTCTTGTAACAACTCTGTTATTGTTTTTAACAAGCAGAATTTTATACATCTCATAGTTCTGCTTCCTCTCGTTCCCACATGAATCTGTGAATAAATCAGAAATAAAACTCCCTTTTGTGTAATTCTCAGCATGCCGGCAACTTTCTTCATTTAGGTTTTTGAAATCTCATTTTATACAATAGGCTATAAAGCCTATGCTTCCACCACAAAGGGATATTTCACAAATTTTGAAAGCCAGCTCTGTTGTCTTTAAGTGTGTATGTTAAGATATAAATAATGATATCTAAAGACAAAATAATTGCTTCCAATGGCAATTTGTTCCTGTTGCCTTCTTTAAAAGTAACTGAATCAGAAATACAAAGCAGTAGAGTGTCTGTTCTCACAGTGATCCCAGAAACAACAGAAATTCTGACAGCTGCAGGACATTCCCAGAGTGTTTTCTCTTGTCTCAACTATCTCCTGGCAGCTTGGCTTACACTACAGAATTCAATGAAATATGTCTTAGTCTACCAAGAAACCACAGCTACGACCAGTATTTCCTCTGGAAGAGAACAGACACTGTAACAAAGGCATTAAACAGCACAACAGGTAAAAGTCCATTGGACACACTTACTGAAGAATTTCTACTCTGTGTCCTACCTCTTTCTGTTGAAGCTGATTCCGGTACTCAATAGACAACTGCTTTATCTGCAGCTCTGCTGCTTCATGTTTTTCTTCTAAGTCACTACAGACTTTTTTCAGTCTATCATTCTAGCAAAAATGAGAAATGAATGTTGATAAACTCAGAACAGTCCTTAAAGAATCAGAAAAGCACAAAGCTACTGGACAGCAAAGCAGTTAAATTGTACAGATTTCTCATGTTATTTCATTCAAAACACACAGTAACATCAATGTGTGGGCCCAAAATCATGGTCATGTCCAAGCTTTCCATTTTTATATGGCATGGACTCCAGCTCACTTTCAGAAAAAGGTTTGTGATGACCAGAGATAAATGCCAAGAATTAAGAGACTCAGGGCTGAATCACATCTTAGCAAGATCCACAGGCAGAATTTAAGAACAGTCACAAAGCACAAATTGGAGCTAATATCCAGTGTTTTCTCTCTAACCTCAGCCAAGAGCAGATGGCAAGAAACGAGAAAGAGGACAAGCAGGAACAGTTATGTCCCCAAAATAGTATCTTAACTTCACAATGCTCTTGAGGCCTGAAGGCATACTTCAAAGTTGTTTATTCAGAGACGTAAATAAAGTCACAAGACTAACAAGTCCTTTATAAGAGCGCAGAAAGTCACTTTCCATGAGGGTACATGAGAATTGTAAGTGGCTTTGGAGGAGGACGAGCAGCCTATGTCAGAATGACCAAACAGCAGGACAACAGAGAGAGAACAGAACAGAACAGAACAGGGAAAACGCCCACTCATTTCAGAGCCAAACCTACTGCTGCAGTCCAAGTCCACCTGAGAGGGCAGGAACAGTCACAGTTAGCAAAAGATGAAAACTTGCAGCACATGCATACCAATAAACATGTGTGTCCCTAACTGTGATGGCAGTTTGGCACAAAATCAAAGTCACATTTTAACACCACTGGCACCCTTGTTTCTGGATTTACCCAGGGACAAACAACTTTAGTGCAGTATTTCAACTTTGTGCAAAACAAATCCTATGCACTGCTTTTAATTACAATAATGATCTAAAATTTCTTACTTCAAACTTTTGTGCTGCATTAATACTTTCTATTTCTCTGAGTCTAGAATTGGATACGTGGAGTTCTGTCGCTGCATCTGAAAGAAAGTGAAAATTTTCATTTTAATTACAATCCTTTCAATCTGTTAAGACCAGTTTTTAATACATATCTTACTTCAGACTGCTTTAATGTTCATTCCTAGGTAAATATCAAAAACTGTTTTCATCAGAACACTGTAAAAATTATTTTTCAGACAGTCTTTCTGCATCTAATTTAGTTCACTCATATTTGGGCTTTAAATCAAATCAAGACCCTAACAGATTAGTATGGATTTAAGCTTTAAAGCAAGGGAGATAAAAATGTTTTGCCTGACTATTTTGTGTCCCTGAATCTGTTTCTCCTTTCAGACTAGCTCCTGACCTGAGAGATGTGTGTTTCTCTGCAATGCCCTGTGAAGTTTCAAAACGAGTATTAATTCCATTAAATACACATAACAGTGACTGAATTCTCAGAATAAAAAACAAACCACCCACACCCAACAAAACCCATATAACAAAACATCAACCTCATAAGACTCATTGCCCCTAAAAAGGTGATACATCTACCATCCCAGTCTATCCAACAGAAAAAGCAAGTAATTCCAGATACATTTTAATGATCAATTGTCCTCAAATTGACTATGTTTACTTCTCCTATGTCTCACCTTTAATGGACAGAAATATCACATTTCCTCTTAGCAATGAGAAACCATCCTGAATTGGCTATAAAGCAACCCTGGCAATACTTCAAAATTTGAAATAAGTACAGTTTCCAAGTAAATACTGTATTTCATAATTTCCCATGCGCTGTTTAAAACTGAGACAGTTCAAGCACTGCAGAGGCAACAATCTACACATGAAAACTTTGAAATGGAAGATGTGCAAGTCCATAACCCAGAAACAATTGATGGGAGTCAAAACACTAAATGTAAGGGATAATATTAAAACCTAGGAAACTTTCATCAATTATGAAATTAGAAAACAAACTGTAAGGAAGTACTTGAAAAGTGTTGTTTAGGCCACACAGTATTTAGAAGTCTTTACAGAAGAGTACTTGGATGTCACTAGATTTTTTTTACACCCTGGAGTCTAGTCACCCATGCAAATGTACTATCCAGAAATTTTTAGGACACTGAAGTTGTTCACAGCAGTATCCAGCAGTGAAATACACCTGAAGTAACTACTAAGCAGCAGTACATCTCTCTTGCACAAACTCATGAACAAATGTGCGAGTTCACAATTTTTCTTTCAAAAAAGCAAAATAAACACCCTAGATGACTGCACAGCTCAGAAACATAAAAAACTTTCTAAACTAAACTACTAGAGATTTTGAAATTTAAAACATTTCTAAGTAAGTCATTCAGAAAAGTGAAAAAAAAAAAAATCACAGCTGTCAGAATTTCTCTCTTCTGAGCATTTTACCTGCACACCAAAAAGGCCATCCATATGAGCCATTACCTCAGCTTGCCAACAAGGTTTATACAACTTACGTTTCTATAATATTCTTTCACAATGCTTCATACATGAGAGACTGTAAGCAAAGTAGAATTGCTTAATCTCACATTTAAGATGACTATTCAGAAGTCTTAGCTGTTATTTGTGGTTTCTATTCTTAACACTGTTTTGAGAAAGCTAACTTTTAAAATAATTTATAGTTACAAGATGGTAAACAATACTAGGGATATTAATCTATTGATACTTATTACCACACTGTACAACCGCTTTATCGAAGTTTTTTTCAAAAATTTGTAACCAAAAATCATTATTAAAAATACGAAGAAAATATTATATTCTAAAATGGATTTACTATTGGTTTATAGAATATCTTACTCTGATGGCTCTGGGTTTTTTTGTTCTTTCTGTTTTAAAGATAAATCGTTCTAGCCTCTAATCCTTATAAAGCAAGGGCCATGTTCTCCTACTTGGCTGTAGGGGAATTGTAGAATTCGACAGGTTTCTCTGGGCACAACTGAAATATAAACAAAACAATGACAAACATTGAACCTCTGCCTGTGTGACACGTCATTCTTAGATCACACCAGTGGCACAACAACCTCTGTACTAGAACTCTGCAGTTTTATGGAACCGGTGTAAAAGCGCCTAATTAACTGAGAGTTTAGATAAACTAAGCAAACAGAAAGGAGAAAAAGTGTTGTTTGAGCGCTGTCATTCCGGAGCAAAACAACACTTCACGGAATTCAGAAACCTCTGAATACTAAGCCTAAAACAGGTTCACATCTACTATTAGAGCCTGGGAATATATCTGTATATTCTCCAGATCCTGAGACCACAAGAGCGGTATAAACACAAAAACAAAGGCAGCAAAGCCAGCAGCACTCGCGAAAGGCACCAAGCCGCGACCAGCTCCCTCCCGGCCGGCGCGGCCAGCGCAGGCCCCGCCGCCGTCGGTCCGGAGGGGACCGGAGGAAGAAGAGGAAGAGAAGGAAGAGCTCCCTCACGGAACCACCCCCGTCCCGAGCCCCCCTTACCGCCCACTTCCTCCGCTCCTTCCAGAAGGATGTCCTTGGTGAAGCTGGAGATCTGCCCGGTGAGCGAGGACAGGCTGTCGCCCACCTGCCCCAGGGACTGGCCCAGCCCCGAGCCCAGCCCGCCCAGCCAGGACGCCATCGCGGCTCGGAGGGCTCCGGGCCTCGCTCGGCCCTGCCGGGCGGCCCCCGCAGCCGCTTCCCGCGGGCCAAGGGGCCGCCTCCGCCTCCCTGCTCGTCGCTACAGCGGGTCGCGGCTCCTGCTGCGGGCTCAGCACAACGGGCTGGGCAACTCCTCTGCCAAAGCCGCGCGCATCCTCCCGGCTCCTCCGGCTCAGCTGCTCCTCCGGCTCAGCTGCTCCTCGCGGTGTCTCGTCCCGTCCTGGCTCAGCGACTCCTCCCGGCGGCTCCGGCCGCTGCCACCTCAACGGCCGCCATGACACCGCTCCCAAACACCACCGAGAGCGGCGGCTCGGGCTAGAGCGCCGCCTGGGAGGCGGATATGGCGTCCGGCGGAAGCAGAGGGTGGCGGGATGGCGGCGGAGCAGCGGGCGGGGCGCGGGCGATGGCGGCGGGGAGCGCTGTGTGATTATGGGGAACTCGCCCGCGGGGATGGACCCGGGCCGGTAGCAGAACAGCGTGCTGTGCACGAGATTAGTTAGACACGATTTGTGTTTGAATATGTGCCTTCAGAAAACACACAAGGTGCTGAAGCCCCGGCTGCTATGGATGTACATGGAGTGGATAGGGAAGGAAAGAGGCGACTTGAGGGGACCTCATCGATGTCTATCGGAATCTCAAGGAGAGGTGCCAAGAGGCTGGGTCCGGGCTCTTCCGCTGGTGCCCTGCAGTAGGACAAGGTTTCTGCAACCGATGCACAGGAAGATGCACCTGAATATCAGGAAAAACTTGTTTACTGTGCAGTGACTGTACACTGGAACAGGTTGCCCAGAGAGGCTGTGGAATTTCCCTCACTGGAGATATTCAGGAATCATTTGAATTCCGTGCAATGCGCTCTGTGATCGCCCTGCTTGAGCAGGGAGGTTGGACCAGATGACCCACTGTGGTCCCTTCCAACCTGATCATGCTGTGATTCTTGGCTGTATTTCCAGCCAGAACCACAAAACTGCTCCAATTCGAAGTTCTTTTTGTTTTTTGGTCAAGTGAGGTGTTTAAACTTGGGACTAAACAAGAAGTACTGCACTGTTACAGAAAAAGCAGTTTTCTATCAGTCAGAATGATACTGTTATAAAAAATGCTGGTACTGGAAATAAAATACAGGGCAGCTGGCTCATTGCCCGTTTCAATTTGATAACTACATAAAAAGATGCATAATTAAAGCACCACATCAACGGCAAAATGAAGCTGAGAAGAGCATTTCACAGGTGAAATCTTAGAAGTCTGAGAATGCAGCAAGCACAAAATGCAGGCTCTAGAGTTACAAGCTGGCAAACTTTACCAGACAGACATGGAAGAACCTGCTTGCTGCTTCCCAAAGGGGATCTTGCAGAGCCTTGGGGGAGGGTTCATAGCTGGCCTGCAAAACTGTATTTACCTTTTAGCTTGAGTGGCTTCTGTCACTCACAGGCAGCTCTAAGGCTGGGCATGGTATGTGGTCCAGGAGTTAAAAGTTCTCTAATAAAGACTGTTTTCCCCCTTCTTCACTGAACAATTTTTCTATCAGGTTTATAACTGATTTCACCAGTATATTATTTAATGGCATACTTGTCACCCTTATGATTATCCACAATAAAACCAATCACACACCAAATCCATTTCTGGCTGTGATACAGCATGGAATGTAGACACGTACCTTTATCAGTTTTATTAATTTGCAATATTGGGTTTAATGGAGATGAAAAGTTTACTAAACTGTAAACAAAAGTTTACAAACAAATGCTCAAAAGATCCCTTATCGATGGTTTAAGAAAAGTCATATAGGTCCTCAGGACAGTAAAGATGTGTCATTTAGTGTTTGGCTAAACAATTCCTATGAGAAATTCTATTAGCATTTTTTCAACTAAGATCACGGATGTCCTGCAGACATTTAAAATATTTAGGGATGATAAAAATGTCTTCTACGGTGGTTAATTTTATAATGCCAAGTAAGGCATGTAGCCAATCAAATAGCACAGAAGACTTTTTGTACTGGTCTTTTTAATTACTACTCTTGCAAAACTAGAAACTATTTAACATTGCAAGTAATTTAGCTGACAGTTCATCTGCTGTTAATAAGGGCACACAGAAGTCATCCAGTATACTCTGTTTTGACTAAGCTACAAGAGCAATGCATTGTGTCACAAAAAGAATGAGTATTCTGGCAGCAAAGCAGGAAACTAGCTTACTTTAAAAGTTAGAAAGCATATAATTTTTCAAGATGTAACATAACTATAATTGGTACCAATTTCCTTCCTTAACAGGAATGTCTTTACACAACTTCTGGAGTATCAACAGACGCAAAGACATCAGAGATGATGAAATGTCAGCAACAGGAAACTACCCCACAGCTCTGTCTACACAGTTCTGGTGCAAAGCCCACTGATCCCAGGGATTAGATTTCCATGTTTGATGATTCTGTGCCCATAAGGGAAAGCACATACACAAATACTTAAGAGAGAGACATTAGAAGCTATAATCATATTTATTTTAAAAAGTGATATCAAATACAACCATATATATTCATGCCTATTTGGAGAGCATTTTCAAAATATTGAACAGTGCTGCCGTTTTCCAGTCAAAACAATGACAAAGCATTTCAGCTTTCCCTTTTTAAATCTTTTCAGTATTCTATGCTTTATATACACAAAATAGGCAAAAATTATACAGGAATCCAGAGCCAAAGATGTGATATGAAAACAGTCTCGGCAAAAAAAAAATCTTACTGAAAATGATTTCTAAAATACTCAACTATTAGGCAAGAGATGAAAAATTATTCCCTTCCAAAATCTGAACTCTACACTGACTCGTACACAGGGGGTTTCATGTAGCAAAAAATAAAATTTTCTCAAAACTTACATGCTTTAAAAACAAGATCAAGGTTTTTATGTTCTCTTTTTTTTTTCATTTTTCTTTTGCACAGTGGCATTTAAATATTACATCCCTTTTTTCAAACTCTTACAAGTCCCCTCCTGAATTCACCCACTGGCTGTACTGAGGATGGGGGGAGATTAAAAGAAAAGTGTAGTTACAATTATTTTTCTTAACAAAGAAAATAACGTATAAGTATTTTGATTTGGTGAAAGAAGTTGAAAAGTCATGTGTACTAACTGTCTGAAGAACTGCAACTGGGGAAGGAAGTGACTATGGCAGGTTAAATACTCCAGCATTTCCTCCATCTCTAAAATACAAATAAGGCAAAATGTTTGTATAAAGATTAAAAAAAATATTGCAGAAAAGCTCATGCTTTTAAGATGAAAACCTGGATACAAGACAAAGCTACTAATTCTGAAGTGAAGAACCTGGACCCAGCCAGTTTGAATGTATTATTATTCTCACTTGAACAAGTGATTGTGTGTATGGAATACATATGTATTTATTACATGTTGCACTTCGTTTTTGTTTTTTTTTTGTAATGATTTGTGAATAATTATCAAAATTTTCAGGACTTAAGCTTGTTCTGTGCAAGACAGTTCGGCTTACCAAGTGAACAACATAACATTTTCTATCTAAGCCCTTAAAAAAAGTTTCCACATTAGTTTCTCTTTTCCTTGGATTCTTATTTAAATTCCTTTAAAAGTGATCTGCTGGTAATGTGAATTGCAAAATAATACTTGTTTGTAAGGCTGAGTTCTAATTCTCTGATCCTGTTCCCCTGTATTTTTCAGTACAAAGGCCACCGCTTTTATGTTTTCATCATTATTTGAACCAATAATTAATACTAGAAATTTCACATTTTAGAACTGTAACATGTTCATTTTTAACCCTGTCAATTTTGTAGAAAGACAAAGCAGCTTGCAAATGATAATATTTGTCTATTAGACACCTGCAGAAGCCATTTTAACGTCCCCTCCCCGCCCCCCCTGTTCTACAAGTTTGTAAAAGAAACAATAATCCAACATTAAAACAGATCATAGGTTTAACTTTGTATTGGTTATTTTCAAGTAGTCTGCAAAGTAATAAAGTATGACAAGTAAGGAGAGTACCTTAGCTGAAAATTACACTTTAATTTGCTGCAGTTCTTTGAAGGGCACAGGAACCCCAATTGTTAAAGTAAGCCAGTATCACGTCATATTAGTTTCAGGTTTAGAAAAATGTAAGCATTTAAACAGCTCATATTTGTACTTGCTGTGCCTAACAAGAATTGCATGCAAGCATGATTGCATTACAACTCTTGTTCCTCCTGCCCTCACTGTAAGATCATGAAAGCACTTTGCAGAATTATACTTAGAGAAGTAATTTTGGAATTACTCACTCCCCCTGCCCCTTTGATTTCTACTGGCAGAAAACCATAATTTATTTCACATGGACCATTCACTGGAAAATAGTAAAAACCTGTTGAATGAACGAAGTCTGAAATTCCCTCAAATATAATTCTGTAAAACACACAAACAAACAAACCCCCCACCAGAACAAAAAAACATCTGCTCCCTTAAAATGAACTTTGCCCTAAAGCTGTAACATGGGAAAAAACCCAACCCTTCAGCTTGACAGGGTAGATAACACCAGAAGTACACTCTAAATTAGTAAATTGGAAGCATAGTTCAGCCACACAGAGAACTGTTTATCATTGAAAGGATGCACACCAGAAAAATGACAGCAGTGTTTTATTGACAGCTTCTTGGCAGGTCCAGACATGTTGACCTTGAGACCTGGGTTATAAAATACGTACTGTCAGCAATTAGCATGAGTCTTTTCCTTGGGTACAGTTCAGATAGAGACCCTGTCGCTCCCTACAAGTCCTGAAAGGAGGTTGTAGTGTGGTGGGTGTCAGCCTCATCTCCCAGGTAACAAGTGACAAGATGAGAGGAAATGGCCTCAGTTTGTACCAGGGGAGGTTCAGGTTGTGCATCAGGAAGTATTTCTGCCCTGAAAGGGTTGTCCACCATTGGAACAGGCTGCTCAGGCAAGTGGTTGAGACCCCTCCCTGGAGCTATTTAAAAGAGGTGTAGCTCATTTAGTGGTGGACTGGGCTGGATTAATGGTTGGTTTCTTGCAGGTCTTTTCCAGTGACAGAATTACATGAATTAACAGATGTAGCTTAAATTGCTCTCTCGTAACTGCTTCTCTAGATAGATATGCCTCCATCATTCAACTTGACACTTCTCTAAAAATCAAACTGGTATTTGTTGAGTGACAGCAATTCTCCACAGAAAGGGAAATGGTTGGCCCTGTGATCACTGACTCAGCTGCGCTTTCAGGCTCTGACATTTCATATTCCTTCCATATTAAAATACTTGGGTGATGAAGTGACTTATGATGTGACATGAAAGTTCAAAGGCAAATCTCCTTGTTTTAGTGATTATAAAATCATGTAGCTGGCCTGGGTTACAGTCAGTGAGATTTAAGGGGCTGAGTTGTTATTTTTTTCAATAGAAGGCTGCTAGAGCTATAGAGCTATTTTTATTATGTTTTTATAATAGAGGATAAAAGGTCTGAGTTCCAAGTACTGGCATCAGATAGCCAGCTTCCACCTATTTATAAAAATGAGTCTTGTTTCAGAATTAGTTTATGGCACAACCAAAAAAGGAAAATTAAGCTGTGGTTAATTGATGAGGAAAAAAAAATCAGTGCTTTAGACACTTTTCTTGCTTTCAGTTTCACAGAAATTTCAAACTGAAAGCAGAAAATCACACCCTGAAACATACAGCATTTCAAAATGGCATACACACACATGGACTTCTAAAGTCATTGTTCAGCTGTATTAATTTGAGACATCACAAATAATTATAACGTTCATGACAGGATTATTTAAAAAAGACAAAAATCAGTTTTTAAAAAGTAGTGCTTTCTCCTGTCAAAATCCATATTGTGTAACACATACCAGTGATTCTGGTGACATTGGTGAAAATCCAGCACATAGATAAGAAAAACAGAATTTAGCCCAATTATGTATAGTGTAATAATATCCTA